>JABAKD010000024.1:8410602-8618102 GCA_012845835.1 Undaria pinnatifida
TTGATCGAGGAAAGACGCTTTCTACGATAGAGGTATTAAGGTATACCGTTTTTTGGCGAAAATTATTTCTGAATGACTTAAGACACTCCTTAACCCAAAATCGTCGGAAATAGGCAATTTTTTTTTCATGATTCTCGTTGAATACCTAGGCCATGGAATTTTTTCATCCGGTATCATAGCAGTTTCTTTTTTCCCTCCAAATCAGACTTTGGGAGAGGTCTTAAGCGTCTCCTAACTTGAGGAGTAGTATTACAAAACAATTGATGCATCTCTATCCTAATCTCTTTCAAGCGAATCGAACAATGGTTCTCAATTTCGAGTGTCGTATAAAGAGACATGGATGGAGCTCTCTCACGTGGGGAGCCGCAGAAAAAAATGAAATGGACCTCTACCTCCGTAGCACATGTCCGATGCCGTCAACGTGCTGCGGCTAAGCGTCTGTTAACAAGGCGATTAATCATCTGTGAACACCAGATAAGGCGGGTCGCTGGGTTCGGTGGGGGGGAGGGTTGACTTGAATTCAGAGCGTACCCGTTTTCGAGTCGAAACTGACCGGGTGTATCCGTTTTTGGTCATCGCCCTTTGTAGAACCTTTCGCTTTTGGGGGCCGCTGGCACTACGTACTATACCCCCGTTTTGAACAGGATCTGGTGTGCGTTACTACACTATCTGCAACTTGAACTCGTACTCGTCAAGCGTGTCATTTTTTGTTACTTCAAAGCAAGCACAGCAATGTGCCGCTTACCATATACCTGGTACCAGGTATGTCTTAGCGACAACAACCCGCCGAACGAGGCTCCTTCGTGTTGGCGTACACAGAGCACACACGAGGTATGCAGCACCAGACTAACCGCGCCCTCTCTGGCAATAGTGCTCGCCTGTTGGCGGAGGTAAGGAGAGAGCTACGTGTGCAGCAGGGATGAACTGATAAGCAGAGTGGGTATAGGTTGCACCAGCTGAATGTGGCACGTACGTGAGCCCTGTTCTACCCCAGAGACGGTGGCGTTGACATGGGGGGGATCAATGTATGGCCCCTGATTGGCTTAGAATATAGACGAATGCCTCTGATTGGCTTATTGTCTAACCGAAGACGGTAGGAAGGCAGACACAAGAAATGCTAACGGGCGTGCCCGGATCATAGTTCACTAAAAAACGGGTACGATTTGTTTTTGGCCGATCGCCTGGGTCGTGAGGTGTGATTTTAATTTGAATTGTAGAAGGTACTCGCTTTGGAAAGAAATCAAACTGGGAGCGCCCGTTTTTGGTTATTGCCCTTCTTTGAATGCCAATTCCGCGGTTCGTTGGTGTGTTTTTGACTTGAATCCAGAGTGTACCCGTTATTGAGTCAAAACGAACTGGGCGTGCCCGTTTTTGGTTATCTCCCTTCGAAAAAGTATCCTATACGTCATCTCCTAGAAATAATGCTACTGTAGTGCAGTGCGTGTGCGTATGAACAGTACGTACGTACGAATAAAGTACCTGCTGTATGACACAGAGGTACTGTCGTCAACATGCTGCGTTTGAGATTTCACCGCCATGGTAAATCAAAACACGCTCGTCCGTACCTCCCACGCATCCTTCTTCGCTAAACCACAGGCGTCGGTCAGTGACCTTTTCGACATTCTTCTCGCCGACACACGAGCATCCAAACAAACACAAGAAGAAACCGGAACCATTGCAGCACCTCCTTTCGTCGTCACCCCACCCGAGGGTCGGACAGGAAAAAAACAGGATCCACCGAACCACCTACGGTGTCCTTGGGAGGGAAGCGCCGAATATTTCGCACCTCCTTATTTCAAAACCAGCTTGACTGCGGAGGCGGGTAACATGAGCACTAAGTTCCCCCACACACCGGCACCGAGAGATTTTTGGAGCACTTCGGTTGGGCGAAGTCTTGGTGGTGCTTCGGGCGTCGGATGGACAAAAAAAAGCGGCGATGCTGGGGATATGTCGCGTGGTGTTGACAAGGAAAAACAACGAAGTGGTGGTGATCTGTCGCGTGGCGGACTAGTAAGGGATGCTGTGAACCGCCTCGAGTGTGAGGCTGACGGAGAGGGGGGTGGGGGTGTAGGTTACCCTACCTCGGGTAATGATGTCGAAGGTGTTGCTTCCGGCTCAGCTTCGACGGGTAGGGGTGGAGGTGGTCAGGGCTGCGGTGAGGTAGCTTCTACGGAGATTGTGGAAGAGAAGAAGGTGGGACTCACCTCCACCGTACGGGCACAGGCAATCTCCCGTTCTAGTAAAGAAACTAATGACCCCTTCGTGGACATTCCATCATCGAAAGGAGGGGTGGCCACGCCTGCAGCAACGAGTATTTCGCAATACCCGCCATCAGAACGAGATGTAGCAACGGGTATTGCGCATTACACGGCATCAGAAGGAGTGGACGCGCCGGTGGAAACAGGTATCTCGCATTACCCGACATCACAAGGAGTGAGCGCGCCAGTAACAACGGACATTTCACAGCACCTGGCACCAACCGCGCCCGCAGCAACGGGTGTTTCACAATACCAGACATCGGCAGCGCCGATATCTGTGGGTGTTTCGCAGCACCCGATGGAGCAGGGGCGAAGAGGAATCTACCCTTCCCGCGAAGAATATGACGCGCTCGCGGAAAACCGCCGTGAAAATACTCGACCGAGTAAAACTTGTGGTGGCTACGGCGATGAGCAGCTAACCCATAATATCAAGAATGGGAGGTATCCGCCTGCCCAGGGTACGGGAACGAAGGCAGTGAGGAGTCTCTCGCAGGTCGCAGGGGAGACGGCGCTGGTGGAGGGAGAAGAATCATCCTTGCTGTACGAAAGCACGGGTGGGAACGGATGCAGGAGCTCGGGGAGATCACTGGGTGAGAATACCCGCCAGGCATTGTTTGAGGGGGATTCCTCAACCCTCGAAGCGTGACGGAATTTCCTCGTTTTGGACGGTGCTGGGGCGGTAGGTTTCACCGGCAGTTAGACAAACATATCGTGTATGCATTAAGTGCTCCTCTCGTTTGCCCACGTAGACATCATAAAGGTCATCAATATAGTAAAGTCAAGTAGATAAGTGAAGTCGGGTGCTGCGCCGTTCACGGTGCAAAAATAGACATCCCAACATCCCGCTACGATGAAGCGAACCTATCATTGTAAACCCCCGATATCATCAAACCGTTGTCATTGCCGTGTCCTGGTACAAGCCTAATCAACAGCCTCCGTGCTTTGTAATTGATACTGCATGACACCGCACTATTTTGTCCTTGAGATAACACGAATCAAGTAAAAGCACTGTCTATCAATATCCTTCCCGCGCTGCTGTGACAGAAATAAACATTGCAGTACCGCAGTCCCTGAACGTCACCCTGAAAACCAAGAATCACAACCCAAGCGTAGAATCTAGAATCACCCTTCGTAACCTATTATCCCAAATACGAAGTCCAAAATCCTTAATCCAAGAATCCAAAAATCCTAAATCCACAGTCCTAAAACCGAAATCCAACATCCGAAAATCAAAATCCAGATTCCTAAAACAAAACCCAAAATCCTAAAGCTCCCAAATCAGTCCGTAAACAAAAAATCAGTCACCTTAACTAGAAACGCCAGTCCACGGCAATCAAACGGACATTAGGTGGCGAAATAGGGTCGAGATGAGTGTACTAGCACGGCAGTCCCAACAATAAAAAATCTCCAACACCAACCCTGTAATCAACACTCAGCTGATGCACCTACTACTGCTGTAGATACTTCTGTCCACGTCAATAAAAAGGCCACCTGCTGCGTGACATAGAGTCGAAACAAGTGTACTAGCACCGCAGTCTCAAAAATCGCTACATTATTATTGCATATAAGTAGACAACCGTCTCTCGGCTGGGTACTAAAAAACCCGTCAAATTTCCAAATAAAATCCGAAAAGACAAAGTCTTCTTGGTCAAGGAAATTCGAAATTCGGCAAAAAAGTTACTCCAAAAGTCCAAAATCAGTTCTGCCTTCAAAATTTTCATCGATAATCTTCAATACTTTTTGAAATGGGGAATAATCTCATGTTCACCGTTGAGAAGGTTCCGACCAAATACATACTTCCAGCCCATGTGTATCCAATTTTCAAAACACTCAAATCCGAAACGCCACATGCAATACGGTGTCTGGTAGCCTACCAGGGACGGCAATATCGTTTTCGCCTGTACTCCGTTACTCGCAAAACACGTACATAATTGAGTACCTCAGGGTTAGGAGGCATACCTTCGCTTTCCCCCGTACTCAATTTTATTTTTTACGAATCATACGCCAAACGGGTGCACAGACTGGTGGGAGGGGGGGGGGGGGGCACATTAATGTATCCACTTATACTATTTATTCTCAAAAATATCGCTGCTCGTACTTTGTTTTCGCAGTGTTCGAAGTAACGCCGACCTCGGTGTCGCTTGGACGGATGGAGGTGGGTCGACGATACACAGTCAAGATCCAGGTGGCTAATGTCGCTGACAAGCCGGCCAGGTTCCGCATCGATTCTTTCCGCGACCAAGGGGGTAATGGTGAAGGGTGAGTGTCATGGACTGGAGTACGGAAGAGTGTGATGAAGCATTTCTACGCACGGCCAGCCGGTAGCTCTTGTTCTAGCGCTCCGAAAGATGTGGCGCCATTGTGCTCGTTACCATGGCAGCGCCGTTGTATCGGCCACCGAGTTCAATTGATACATGACATATGCTTCATTTTGACGCAGACGCGGGCGGATAGCCCAAGTGGTCAGGCTAAGCACCTACCGCGGATGCGTTGGTGGCGGATATCGATACTATCACTACATGCGACAGTAACGCAACGCGTAGGAGGAATTTCGTCGTTTGCCCCTTCCTCCCTCGCACCAGAGCAAACCTCGCAGATACGGTCTGTCGAGTAAAGTGCCCGACACCACGCCTACGTGGGTACCTATGTCACGCGTGGGGTACGAGGTTGGAGACTGCGAACCTTTGTTCCCCTTTCATCGAGTAATTCGACGTCGCCCACTTGACAAATTTTGGCAGGTGTATCACTGTGGCCAGCTACACTCGGGGCAAGGTCGCAGCTGGGATAGCTGTGGCAATTAACCTTGACGTACTAGCTCGTCGCCCGGGCACGTTGCTTGAGGTTCTCTCCATTGTCGCCGAGGACGGCACCACAGAGGTCGTCGTTCGGGGCGAGGTGGGAACGGCAGTTTTTCTCTCTGAAGTCGGCTGCTCTTACGTTTGTGTCGATTACTTTGGATCAATTTCGACCTCCGTGTTTGTTTTGCTTGGGCTGGCTATCCCTTTTCATCAGAAGGTAGAAAAGTCTGTGTTTAGAACATAGGATAGATCTCGCAAGGAACTCGCGCTGGTGGATATTTGTAACTGCCGTCAACTGCGTGCGTTGGTGGGAAGCAAGAAATACCCAATCGAAACCAACCCAACCCAACCCCTCCCAATGAAAATGCTTTCAGGCTTCCCTTCATCAACCCCAATCAATTGCTATCGTTTGTTCTTGTTGGGAGATTCCAGGTCGTCAAGTGGAACATGAAAAAACGCACGCGAAAATCTTGCACGCGAGGATGGAAATGAGCCCCCGTTTTGTTGGCGTTGTCGGTAGTTTTAAACTCGCTTCGCGTAACTCTTACCGAAAAAAAAATGTGTAGTCTACGTAGATATTCGGGAAATACGTTTGTTTGCGTTGAATTCGCCGACCTGTTCCCGCCCTAAGTGCAGTGGCTGCTGGAAAGTAACCCGTTTCTGTTCGAATTTTTCTCCCTATCAAGGTTCAACATTCCAATAATAGATGCTTCTGTACATGCATGTATTGGAAGGTGAATATTTTCTAGCCCTACACCTACCCACACCTCCGGGCCATGGCCGATCCGTGAGCAAGGTCTGGAAACAAACAGAAGAAAATCGTTTTGGATAATGTTCTAGGTGTTTTTACTATTCAGGCACTTTTTTGCTTCTGACTTTTTACATGCTTTATCCTTATCCTTACTTGTGCTATTATTATTGTCATCCGACAATGTATAGCACGATCTTCAACGTTCTTCGTCGCTCCTAAACATTCCCAAAAAAAAGGAAGCCCATACAAAAGGAAACCGATGAACGAATTCTACCTCCTATATTTTCGCAAACCAGGTATTTTAACTTCCGCTCTTGCATAACGTGCAGCTGATAAGCTGATACATCTCCTTTCATACCCCCTCACTTGGTTCGTAATGCCCAGGCTGTTGGAGATGTCGAGGGGTCTGCAATTGCCGCATTGCCTTGATGTGCGACCATTGCGCTCGTGCAGGCTTTCTGTGGACAGAGAGCAACGTTGGACTTCTGTTGAATCACTTCACACTCCTGCTCAAACTGGTTGGTTTTTGCCAATACCAAGGTTGACAGTCAGCCACCGGCCGCCCTACCCACTCGAGGCAATCACGGCCGCTGCAGGTTGTTAAACCGGTGTAACCCTCTTGAGAGTCCAGAGGGGAAAAAAAACTATCGGAACAACAAATTACTTTACTACAGCATCGGAAACACGAAGAAGCCTGGACCGCTTGGGTAGGGGGCTGTAGGAGGGGGGAAGGGGGGGGCTTCCGCACGGCAATGCAGGGAGTTGTACGACATGCACGCATCACGGGAATACTCTTCCCGCTGCACGCTCTTAATATGAAAACGCTTGATAAGACCGCATTCACTCGTCCTTTTTTGTTATAGTGACTCGCCCTTTTCGATTTCGGTTTTGCGATATGAGATATCAGTCATCCCGCGCTAGGGGTGCAGCGGAATTTTCTAAGAAGTTTCTGAGCTTTTAACGTGAGGCGCTCAGTATCTCACCCGAAACAGGACCGTTGAAAGACATTCCTTCGCGCAACCCGACCAAAATTTCTATGCGATAGGCCTAGAAGCAAGCATTGTACCCGTCAAGTTATCGTACCAACCGAGACTGCCGCACCTGTGGAGCTGAATCGGCCAGAAAACCTTTGGCCCAAAACGTGCGACCCCTACCGTGGGATGAGTGTTAAGACAAAAAGAGGTATACCGTAAAACTCTATCGTAGTATGAATCGGTCAGAAACCATTGGCCCCAAACGTGCAACCCCTACCGTGGGATTAGTGTTAAGACAAAAAGAGGTATACCATGTACCTCTATCGTAGTATGAATCGGTCGGAAACCTCTAGCCCCGAAACGTGCAACACCTACCGCAATATTGAGGGATGAGTGTTAAGACAAAAAGAGGTATACAGTATACCTCTATCGTAGTATGAATCGATCAAAAACCTTTGGCCCAAAACGTGCAACGTCTGCCGTGGGATGAGTGTCAAGACAAAAAGAGGTATACCGTACACCTCTATCGTAGTATAAATCGGTCGGAAACCTTTGACGCCAAAACGTGCAACACCTACCGCACTATTGAGGGATGACTCTACATGGGTTCCATAAGAGGTTCGTGTGCGGTCATTGCACCCGTCCAGGTTCGCTACATATTGACAGAGGGCGATGTGGGTCTTCTGTTATGACGACGCTTGACACGGTAGGGGCACCTAGCACTTTTTGACCGAGCTAATTTCGACTGAAGGGGCTCGCGCCTTCGCTGAGGAATTCCACAACATCGTTGGATTGCCGGTTGGGTCTTACCGGTACGATTTTATTCGTTGTATAGCTAATATCTGGTAGTACCTAGGCGGTGGAGCCGTTCGCCGGGTTGAACCGTTAACAACTCGAGACAATCGTGGGCGCTTGCAGACTGTAGGTGTCTTATCTTCCGTTTTACGCTCCACCTCCTGGACAAGCCGTTGTCACGGGTAGGTGTCATCCCCTTTCCCCCGCCGGTACAACACGCCTTCATTCTTATCGCCGAGGGTTCGGCGTTCCTACTGCATGTGGTAGCCGCTATTTGTGGAAAACAAACTGCTTGGTCGACACTCTTTCCACCTGGTGCTCAACTGCTAGCCCTTTTGGGACTTCAGGGCTAAAGCGATGAATCAAAATGACGGTGGCTAGTAGTGGTATTGGTATTGGTAGGGGAAGGAACTTTTTCTTTGTCGGCCTCCATGCAAGGAGCTGTGCGACATAAGCGAGGCATCAGATACCGTGCTGTGCACGCTCACGCTATGACCAGTAAGAATCTTGACTTCTCGCGTATGGTATCGCTTTCATACGGGTCTCAAAAGGGCTAACCCCTCGATAGGGAAAAAACGGTCCACAGAGTAACGGTCACGCACCGGCCAGTGCTTGGCAAGGGCGATGAAATATTTTGTGATCGAGAAGTACAAACCAAAGAATCGTACAACACGAGGGCGTGCCCAAACTACCCGAAGGTGGCTGGTTATATCGTTATATCAAGTGTGAAATGGTTGTGATCGCGACCTCTGGGCCCCGCAAGGGTTATGGGAAGCGCCGAAAGCCTTGAGAGCCGTAGGCCCGGTATTCTGATGTCGCAATGGCGGTGAAACGCTACGCTTTAGTAAAACAATACGACACCAATTCTTGTGGACTCTGACTGCATCTACGCAAAATACGCTGGCATCGGTGCAATGCTAGACTTGGACACAGCCTCAAGAGGGTACACACAAATTCCCACGGTAACATCAACTAAGTCGCAAGGGACAATAACCGCTGTTGCCGTGGATTGGGGCTGCATCACACTTACACACCTGCACGAAACGTCATACGGTATACTTCTGAGCCGTTCACCCAGAGGTATGTACATGCACGCACGTCCATACGATTGTTGCTTGCAATATGGAAACTTTCCCTGGCCGATCGTCTAGCCCATAAAAGGAGCATCATGTAGGGGAACAGCACACCACTGCCACAGATCGATAGGCGCTGCAATACACTTAGACGCCCGACGTAAATCCATATGGTATGCCTCTTAGTCATTCACGCGGAGATGTACGCCGATGGCTTCAAAACGTTTTCCTAGAGTTTACTCTTTGGTTGTCCCTATTGGGTAAAACAAATCGGCAATAAAATTTTGACGCCACTTTCTTGAAGCCGCTGTTTTAGGAAGAATCTTAGACGGTTGCCGAGTCCCTGTTTTCAAATTCACTCTATTTGAGCCACGTGAATTAGGTGCATTTTCTACTGTAGTACTTGTTTTATACAGTGTGATGGAGAGCTGATAGAACAACAAAAACAAAATGTGACGAGATATCGACCCTACATCCTCACACCTCACACACCGGCGCACACCCCCGGATGATAGCATCGCACCGGCTCTACTCTCAGCTCGAGCTCTACTTCATAGATCTGAGAAACTAGTCCCGCGTCGTAGTCGGGTTTCACGCAACGTATCCGTGGTAGCCAGTTGTGTTGAACGACGAAGGAAACATTGAAGTAGGGTTTACATTGACGTCTCCCTGCGCCCGCACCCACACAGCTCGAACCGTCGCCCTCCCTACACGATAGCATTGCATTGACCCTACGCTCACCTTGCGCGTTATCATAGAAATGGTGAGACGAGTCCCTCGTCGTCATCGTTTCATGTGATACCGAGACCTATTGTACACACGTTTTCACTTAGAAAATGGGTGAAATATAGATGTCACCTCGTACGAGCATGCAACAGAGCGACGTCTATATCCCTCCGCTCTCCCGCCCGCTTCAGTCCTCCTCCCGGCGGAACGGGCTGACGTGTACAAGATGTCACAAGAAGCAGACCAGCGGCACGAATGACATGCCGAAATACAGCCCACTTCATGTTGGCTTCGAACGAATCTATCCCATCCACAACCCACGAGATGGGAGAGGCCATGCTTGGTACGCACACACGGGGTTGCCATCGGGACGGGGCAAATGAAAGACAAATAACAACTAGACCGCAAGTGAAACTGGCCTTCAGAAAATGAACATCGGACATATCCGTGGCAATCAAAACGAAACACCAGAGCTACACCAGTGCTCTGGTACATACATACGAGTGTGTGCGAATTACAAATGTAGGAGTACACCAGACTCCCGGTTGCACGGTATCCGCCGCCTAGGAACCCCGCCGCCAATCGGCTCGGCTCGAGAACAGGTGTGAGCTTACCATATCGACAAAAAAAAACAACTCTTCGGAATCAGTGCAAGGCATCTATCCCTCCGTGCACTATGCACAAACACTCGGTTTAACCCCAGGATTTTGTCGCATGTTACCCCCACGCTCTCCTTAATACTTCCATCTCCGTTTGCGCCAGCAATCCCCTTGAAACTAAGGTTTCCCACCCGCTTGACCCATTGACAGTACCGTGCACGCTTGCAGGTACTACTGTTCCCGGCACCAACTGCTGAAAAGAGATCGGCTTTACTCCTCGAAATCAACGCTTCTGAAGTATTTCGCCATATTTAACTACGGTTAGTAGCTGCTACAGCAGTTACGGTTTTCATCCCATCACTTGGACGTTTTTCCTAGTAGTTTGTTTTCGCCCACCAGCAGGTGATACCATAAAACTAACTACTACAAGTACTGCTGCAGGTTACCCCAGTTTTTTCCTTGGATGTTTAAATCCAAGCATGTTTTTTCATCCACCAGAGGTCTTGAGGCATTGGATGAGGTACCTGTGGTCGCAGTTGGCAGCAGGCAAGCCACCCTGGCATCAGCAATATCTCGATCATGGTGCACATTTTGTAATTTTGGTTTTTCCCCTAATTTCCCGATTTCCTGTTGTCCCTCTCGCCCTGATTTTTCCCTAACAAAATCGTGTTCTTTCGCTGTCTGTTAAAGTTACTGCTTCAGGGATTACATCCATTTTCTGTTGTTTTTCCCTTTTATTCTTGACGAAACAAGAAGAACAATTAGGCGCACATCCCTTCGAATAAGCGAGATACTATTGCAATGACTCCCTGGGTTCATCATGTTATAGCGAGGCGGAGCCCTCAGCCAAGGAGACCAGGAAGTCCCTACAGCGTAGTTTCGTCTGCACAATTCGTGGCAACTCGAACCCCATAAGCTGTTGCATGGACTCTTGCATGACATAGTACGGAAAAAACTCGTATCCAGACTCCGACTGCTGCCACAACAACAACCACTAACCTTCTCGCCCAACGAAAGTATTATATGGCTTAACGAACTTATCGTGAAACTCAACAAATAAATCTTGAAGCTCCAAGGATCTACGTTGAAGTTCGTCGAATATATCCTGAACTCAACAGCTATATAGTCTACTGAAGCTCAGTGAATATACCTTGAACCCCAACGAATTTATCCTAAAGCGGTTGATTTACCTGTACACGTAAGCGTCCTTCGGCTGCGCGATGTCAGACTGGAATACCCATTCGAAAATATCGAACGCGATACGGGACGTGCGGCCGTCCCCGTCCATCTCCTCCATCCGCCTCTCTTGCACCACGGCCGTTTGCTTTTGTGCCAGCTGTAAGGACAAAGATAATAACATACGGCACAAGCAACCTAATAAGAAACAGGGCAATACCAATTTGAGGTTCGTTTTCTTATATTAAATTAGATATTGAACCTCTCTTGCACAACAGCCGTGTGCTTTTGGGCCACCTGCTAACAAGGGTGGAGGTTCGAACATGCAGAGGGAGCCCGTACACGAGAAATTCGATCGTGAAAAATTGAGGCTCGTTTTCTAGCGAGAAATAAGAATTGAGCCTCGACGCGAAATCGGATTTCCTTTGTAGCAGTCGCCTTCTGTGTATCAAGCGGGACTAAACGCTGCTCTGACGGACTGTAGTTGAAAGCATGATGCGTGTCTAGGTTCTGTCTCTGTGATAAGAGATGCAGAGGTGGCACTGAGTGGCTGTGAAGCTCACTTGTGATGAAGAAGAAGTACATATTGCTTGGTGGTCAAACAAGGGAACCAAACAGATCAATGAAGGTAGGCGAGTTCGTCACGTTATCACCACAACACAATGCCCACACTACGGGCAGATGTGCTCTGTAGGATGTTGTAATGACCGGCAGTCCGCCCTACAGCAACATTTCGTGGTGTTGATGGTGGTAAGCTAGTTACCCTGCCATAGGATTAATTTCCCGATGGAGGGAACTTCAATACTCAAAACACCGTTGAGAAGAAAGAACCTCTAGCTTCGCCGCATATTGTTTTTTCCGCGTCTAGATATACAATACTCTGTTTTCTGGTTCGAATTGACTGCACATCAACATACATATTGATGCCGACGTCCATGTTTCGATGCATCTCCGTGATGCACAGCTAGTAACTAGAGGAACCTGATGCCCGGATAATCTAGATGTGAATCGAACAACATATTCAGTCCTGCGTGATATCGGCAGCACTATAGACTAGTCACAATTCAAAGGGAACAACATATTAGTCTTGCGCGATAGCAGCGGCAACATTAGTGCAGTCATGTTACTCAGAAAATAATATATTGACTCCTGCGTGTTAGAGCTGTATTTTGTTTACACACTCTACGGGGCCTGTCATGTACCTCGTACCGGGTTTACCTTGTTCAGCCACGCGGGGACGTAAAAGTTGCGCAAATCTTCCCTGACAGCTGTGAGAATCTTCAGCAGTTTCATCACGTATTCCTCCTGTGAGGGGAAACAAATCGGGGATCGAATATAAATCTGGCCTATGTCACCATTTGATAAAGTGTTGGAGGGTATTGGTCCGCTGGATTGATCTTACGTGTAAAAGGCTAACGGACCATCTACCTAAACTAAGCCTAATAACAGGTGCTAAGCCTTATGACAGGTGCTGTGTGATACCGGATTAGAGCACGCATACAACGATAACACCACGAAAAAGGACAGTTGTGAGAACTCCACGCAAGAAGCGCTACCGCGAAAGACTCATCGCATACTTTTTCTGTAAGGCGAAGCAAAATGCGTGTAGGTAAAAGCAGATTACTGTCAGAATCTTCAGCAATTTCATCATATAGTCTATTCCCTTTTCGAGAGGTAGCAAGAACATGTGGATAAAGCTTCCATAGAAACACCAGACGATTCATTATTGAAAGTTGTGGAATCTTCCATATGGACGTAGTTGGAGCTTCCATGGAGTTAGTGGAAACTTTTCTGGAAGATTCCATTAACTTCCATGAAAAACACAAAAACAAGTTGGACCGGGATACCGGCAGTCTATTGTACGAGGAGTAGAAGTGAGCTGGCTGGGGAAAATCTCAAATGTAGATCGCGCGTCATGCATCCGATGGCACGGATACCGGAGAGACGTTTCTTGAAAGCAATTAACACAGATTTAGCACAATGATTTACTAGCCTTCCTGATAAAAACAAAAAACTACGATTACGTGGATACATGTGGGAATTGCGCGCGTACTATGGTAGGGATTGACGCGTGCTACGACAGAGGTATTAAGGTATACCTCCTTTCGGATGAATCACGCTCTAAAGACGGGGCTCCTTAACGCAAAATAGTGGGAATTCCCTTATTGTTCTGCAAACTATGTTTGTTTTTGGCATACCCAGGCCATGGATTTTGTCGTCGGGCCGCACCGTTCAGTTTGCTCAAAATGAATAATGTTTTGGGTGAGGTATAGAGCAGTTTATCAAGCCATCACCGTCAAAAGGCAAAAAAGAGCCAGTGCACCTTCAGCGTACTATTAGTACTATTAGTGGCGTATGCCGGTGGCCCTTTTAACCCCTTTGATACTTCAGAAGAAAAAATCGACGACGAAAAATGACGACTACGGTATTAGCCACTGCTGGCGAACTTGGTGTCCGAACGACGACACCAAAAATGCAAAGACTCGTACAGGGCTGGCGCAGGACGATTCAACTCGTATTGCTGCGGGCTCAAGCAGCAACTGGCAGACAATTGGAAATGTTCCAATCGTCGTTCTTTTGGTCGCTACACTATGATCAAGATGTGCACGGTCCCCAAAAGGGTTAACCCAAAAAAAATGTGACCGACGGGTTCGTATCTGAGAACGTACCCCACATGGTTGGAATCCTATTTAATAGAACAAAAAAGTCGTTTGTATTCATCATTGTACACCTCGGCCATGAGATTGCTTCGTTCATCATCAAATTCAGTGCAAGGGTGAGGTACAGATCTCCTCTGTGAGGTAGAGGACGTCTTACGTGAACAGTACGTCAATTTTTTTTCATATGCCCTCATGGTCTAGTTTTCTTCACTTCACCTTCCCCTTGTGCCTCTTAAGGATGTCGACAAATGCGACCTGCAGGATGATCTCCGGCTTCTCCGTCAAGAACACGAGCGCCTCTTTGAGATGCAACACGCTCGTCATCACGGATTCCCCGTACTTTGACACGTAGCCCTGCATCATCTCCACGTCGGCCTGCATCCGCTCTAGCTCCTACCAGAGGCAGACATACGCGGTCGTCGCGGTGGATGTGAACGTCAAGTTGTGAAGCTGGGTCTAGAATGGGATTGAGGCTATTGAATATGAGCATCGCAACGTATTACCTGCACGCTGACGCGTAGCTCTGCATCATGCCCGCGTCGGCCTGCAGCCGCTCTAGCTCGTTCCGGTAGCAGACACACGCTATTCGGTTGTGGCTGATATGGCGAACACGTACACATATCATACGATTGCGGCAAATAGATGTGATGGTAATATCGGATCCAGATTGTGTAAATGGGGATATATGATAATTGGCGTCAGCACGGCCTCCCCGTACTTTCACGCGCAACTCTGCATCGTGTCCACGTCGGCCCGCATACGCTCCAGCTCCTACCGATGCCAGACACATATTTTACGGTTGTGCTAGAAGATGCGGTAGTACAATCGGACTCCTTCTTCTTTCTGGGAATGTTTATGAGTGCTCGACATTGAATCTCATGCTGAAAGTTGTTGGATGACAAACACACGAACACTAGAAAAGGAAGGCCGGCCGTTTTGCACCTGTGAATCCATCTGAGACGGCAACGAAACTGCATCATTTAAAAAAAAAGATGAAGCCTCACAAAAAAATCGAAGCCCTAAACCGTCGATCCGTTACACGAAAAGGTAGAAATGAGAGAAAGAAAAAAGTATAAAATGAAGGAAGAATCACTTGCCTCGCTAGTGATCATTTTCCCGCCGGACTGCTCGTCTGTGCACCGGTGAATCAACCCAAGAAGATACCGAAACGACACCTTTTCCACCGCAGCCCCTACAATGTGCTGAAAGAACGGATCCTTCACGACTTCACGCTCGACCCGGTCGATACCCACCACCATCAGCTTGCACGCCTTACGCATTACCGCGCAGTCGTCGTCTGAATACCTGACGTCATAACATGTTTTTCACGGAAAATATCATTCATGATAGATTGATGAAACGGTCGAGGCGGCAATGTTTCAAACGTGAACAAATAAACGCCGACAATATGCATGCATATCACTTGTGTGTGTAACATGAAATGATTGGGGTAGCGAACGACAATTTTGTTTTTTATTGGTACGATATAAGTAAAAGCTGTGTATTACCCGACCAGGGTCGCGAACGGTTCGCAAGAACCCATAGGAGGTTCTCGGGGATAATGCGGTTCTTGACGGCATCCAATACAAACGCAGAGTGACAACAAGATGGTTGACACCATGTTTAAAAAACAAACAAAATGATTTCGACCGCAGGGAGCAACATCACACGGTCGTCAAACGCACACAACCTGTCGACGATAGTTAACGATAGTTACAAAGGCGCTGCTGCGCGGTTTTCAGCGGAGACATCCCAAGAAGGTTCTGAGCTCCTATCATAAGGAGCTCAACGAATATCTCACCCACCCGAAACATGACTTGGAAGGCATTCGATCGCGCAACCCGGCCAACCTTCGCATGCGCTATTAATAGTAAAATAGTACTTATACTAAAACAAGCATACTCGTAAAATGTTTCATGCCATCCCACGGTAGGGGTTGCAGTTGAGAGAAGCCATCCCGCGGTAGGGGGTGCAGTTGTTGGATTAACTAATAGTGTACCTGTCCGATTGAGCTCCTTAAGCGAGGAACTCTACCGGTAAGTCATTGATCAAGTAATTTCACGAGTACACGTTGTTTTAGGACTAAGGCATAGGAGCGTTTGGTCGGGTTATGCGAATGAATGCCTTCGAAATCATTCTTCGGGTGAGATATTAAGCTCCTCAGCGTGAGGAGCTCAGGGACTGATGCTGTGCACCCCTACCGTGGGATGGCTCCGAGGCTCATCCGACCAGAAACGTTGGACCCCAAAAGCGCAATCCCTAGCACGGGATGAATGGCTCTGCCCAAGCTTGTAGTGATAGCTATATACCATCTTACGAGCTCACCAATCGGCCTGGAAAAACTCAGCACAGACATCGTCCATTTGACGTAACGCGACGTCGGCCAGGAGGCAGGCCACCTCCACCCCCGCGCTGAACATGCCTCCTTGTATGGCCGAGACGTCGATGGGTATTCCCTAGCCGAGAGCGCGAGAAATCGTGAATTAGAAAAAATTCTGGGCTTTTCACGAGTCATGACCCGACCCGCGGGTAGGGTTAGCGGGTTAAACGAAAAATTCGGGTCGAGTCGGATCGGGTCAGGAGGTGCTCGAAATCTCACGGGTCGGGTCGGGTCGGGTCGGGTCGGGTCGGGTCGGGTCGGGTCGGGTCGGGTCGGGTCGGGTCGGGTCGGGTCGGGTCGGGTCGGGTCGGGTCGGGTCGGGTCGGGTCGGGTCGGGTCGGGTCGGGTCGGGTCGGGTCGGGTCAAGTCGGGTCGGCCCAGGTTAGGTTGAGCCGGGGGGGGTCGAGTCGGGGCGGGTTAGGTCGGGTCGGTCAGGAGGCCATTTCTAACCCAACCCCTGCTAATCGCGCCTCCTATAGCATGGCCGAATGTCGATGGGTATTCCCTAGCCCACAGCACGAGAGCGTGAGCTAGCATAATTCCACATCATGTCTAAGGGTTAAGGTGTAACTTTCGTTTCGACGCGTGCTATGATAAGACTGGCCTTCCTCGCTTTCACCGAAATATTTACCGAGCGTGAGCTAGCATAATTCCACATCATGCCTGAGGGTTAAGGTTTAACTTTCGTTTCGACGAGTGCTATGATAAGACTGGCCTTCCTCGCTTTCACCGAAATATTTACCACTCTGGAGACCACCCATACCAGGACAGGCACTATTAGTACGTTTGCCATCTGACCATTTCATAAATTTGTTCCCACGGGGGTAAAGAAGAAAATATCGCTGGCTTTCAATTTTCGTTGCATTTTTTTTCTTTTTTGTGTACCTAGGCCACGGGCGTCTTCTTGGGGATAACCGTACCGCACCAGTTTGTTTTACTTTACAGTAGTGAGTTTTTGGGTGAGGTTTAACACGCTCAACGAATGGGATTGAACGGCTTCCAACCTTGGCTACGGCGGGGAGGTAATTTTGTTTTGGGGTCCTTTTTGCGGTGACTCGGGGTGACTGACGCGTGCCACGATAGAGAGAGGTAGCAGTTTTCGCCTGGAACGGTTCCTGAATGACGGGGCTCCTTAACCCCAAATCGTCGGAAACACCACATTTTTTTTTTATTGTCCCGTAATTCTCGTTGTGTGACTAGGCCATGGGATGTTTCACCCGGTGTCAGCAGCTTTGTTTTTCTCCAACATCAGTTTTCGGGAGAGGTCTTAAGCTCTTGATGTGAGGAACCCCAGAAAAAAAATGTGGTGCGCCTCTATCGTAGCACGCGTCCACGGTAAGGGTTGCAGTTGTTGGGTTAACTAATAATGTACCTGTGCGATTGATCTTCTCAAGTGGGGAACTATCGGTTAGCCATTGATCAAGTACCTTCACGTGGATATATATTTATACAAATTTCTTGGACTAAGGCATAGAAGCTTGGTCGGGGTGTGGGAACGAATGCATTCACAGTCATTTTTTCGGGTGATGGTGATGATGATGTTGATATTAAGCTAGCTCCTCATGTTAGGATATCTGAGGAACCTTCTTTATGCTGCAGGCCTACGTTTGGATAGCTCGACCCCCCTGTTTCTTTGCGGTCTTCAACATTTCGTGAACTGTTTTAGTTTTTGCTATATGAATCCGCAATGGAAGGGTAAGCTCTATGCTGCGCCATAATGGCCGCCTAGAGTATTTCGGTTAGGGAGGGATAGCGAATCGCCCTCTCGTGCGAGCGGTGAAAACACGGTAGCGAAAACAGCCCCCCCTACTGCTACTGTAGCCCTGGTCTTCCGAACAAATTGGTACACCGCTGCAGCAGTCGCCTGCGTCGACGGTTCTCCACGCTGTTTATCTTGCTTGGTGGATGGCCCCATTTGCAGATGGTTCTGATTTTTGTCGATCAATCTGTAGATGCTCCCAAATGCTTCTGGATGCTTCCAGGTGTGTCTATAGATGCTTCTAGGGTCTTAGGCTGTACATGCGTCTAGATGCTTTTGGATGCTGCTAGATGCTTCTACCATAGATTTTTCTACTTCTAGATATATGATTTTAGATTAATCTACTCTCATGTAGATGTTTCTATTTTTTTTCTTATTGCTTCAAAGTTGTTGTGGATGCTTCTAAATGCTTGCTTTCTAGATGCTTGCAGATGCTTGTAGATGTTTTTTATGTGGTTTTGGATGTTTATATGTATGCTTTCTATATGCTTATATGTTTTACATGTTTCTATTAATGGACGCTTGTAGGCACTTCTTCTAGATGCTGCTACGCGCTTCGGATTCCCATCGATCACCGCTCTCACCTCTAGATGTGTCTGATTCCCGTCGATCACCTCCTGGACAAGCCCCGAAGCCCTTGTCATATCGTTCACAAAAGCTGCCAGATACCGCGTCACGACGCCCTCGCAAGGGGCGTGATTCAGCGAGCACACTACTGCGGCGGCGTTGCTTGCATACGACGTCATCGCAGCGAACATCCCCTCGAAGATCTTGGCCCCCAGATTTCCCCTAGAGCGACACTGGCTAGATATCAGCTGAACGTATTTGTCCTGCCAAACCGGCGACATAACACAACAACAGAGATAATCAACCATTGACTCAGGCACCGGTTGAACGGTATTCTTTATTTTGTTGAAGACACGCACTACGGGCCCTGGCATAAGAACGAGCTCAAGAGAAACTTAGCCGACGAACGCTTCGACGCGAGGAAGCAGACTACATTCCTTACCTGCTCCCATAGTTAAGAGCCCCGCAAGAAAATTTGAGAGCCCCCGAACCCCTCCCTATGCTATATCCGAGTAATTTTGTCCCCAAAACGGGTTTCCAGTTGTAAAGAGGTCAAGAAGGGTTATCCCACGGCAGGGGTTGCGGGTTTTCGGGGCAAACATCTTCGGGGCAAACGTTTTCTGACCTTCTGATCGGTTGACCTCGTCAAATAAATGTGAAACTATCGGTTCGCCTGGTAGTTTTACGAGGGTCGTTGCTTTCTTTGGGACTAGCGCATCGAATCGTTGGTCGGGTTGTTGGCGCGAACGAATGCCTTGGAAGGCATGTTTCGGGTGGGTAAAATGTTGAGGTCCTCGTGCTAGGAGCCCAGAAACTTCTTGGAATACGCTGCACCCCGAGCGTGGGATTATTCTCAAAAGAGGGCATACGCTATGTACACAATCGGTCCCCTCGTAAGAAAAAGCTTACCTGGTATAAAGAAACTTAGCCGAAAACGTCACAGGAAAATACGAAACTCGAAAACTTTTGACAGTACTATTAATAGTACACTCAGTTTAGTGTAGGACACACCCTTTTGTCAAATAAAAAATCTGACCTGTGAGCCCAATATAATGGTATGGGCTTCTTATCAATAGGATTGGTACGAAATAGAATGGTTTACAAATGAGTGAACGATGGAAACATGCGAATATTCCTCTTGACAATATTTGCGCCCAAGTTGCCCCTAGGTCGACATGTTGGCTGGAGATCTCAGCTGAAAACGTCTTTCTCCTCTTGGAATGCGATATGCACGCAGAAGCGTTGACTAAAGTCGTGACCCAATCAGATTGACCCAAGTTTGGGGCAAGAACATGGGTCCAGCATTTGGTCCGGATTACTCAGGAAGAGTAGTTCACGAACAAGCCTATCATCCCGTCCAAGGCCATTTAGCTACCCAGCGAGAACAGGGTGGAAGGTAAATGGAAACATGTGTGCGAGGAAAGCAACGATCGCACTACTGGTAGAAGAAATATAATAGCGCCATGTAAAGGGTGAACGGATGGCCATCGCGGCCAACATCCCCCCGAAAAATAGTTTGCCCCAGGTTGCTTCTAGATCGAGACTGACTTGAGATTATACAGCTATAATAGCTGAACGTATTTCTCATGTCAAGCGGCGATATGGGATTGGCGAAATATTTTTCGTTAGCCTTTTATCCATCCGACAATGCTGTGCAGCAGCATGACCTTCCCAGAAAGAGGAAGAAACACATCGTAACGTTTGTCCGCCCTTTTGGTGAGGGAAGCTTGTTCTGTTTTGCAAGTACGTACTAGCCACAGGATTTTTTTAGGGAACGTGTCATTTCTCGCGGCTCAGGCCGCGCCAGGGTGATCCGACCAGATCTGTGAGATTTCGAAAAACTTCTAACCCGCCCCGTTCCGGTCCGCAAGAGTTCGAGCATTTCCAGACCCGATCCGACTCGACCCGTGATATTTCCTCTTGACCGGACCCACGGGTCGGGTCACAACCCGTGAAAAACCCTGGCAATAACGCCTCTGGGGTTTCAGGGGGGGGCGTACTCGTTTGTTGCTTGCCTTAGTCATTTGACCATTGACCACGCATCCCTTTCGAGACGGAGCACCGTTCCCATTCATAATAGAGACACCTCCAACATTTGGGCGCTCATTTCGATTTTTCCATATAGTACATGATTGTTTGCTTATTCTATCCCCTTCCTGTTTGGCCGTCTGTCGCCACCAATATTCTATCTCCTACGATAGCGATTGGGGGGGAGGTAACGCTCCAAAACGATCGTACGTGTGCTTCTCTTGGTGCCCTCGTCGGCGGTTTCTACGAACAAACTCAAGGCAGCACTTAGTTTCTGCCTTGGAGGGGATTATGTACACCATGGTGAAGGACGTAGTCACGAGCGTGAAGAAATACGACGTGAATAATTTTTCTCATCAAGGGGAGACGATAAAACCAGTTATATGTATATGTATACATGTATGGGGAGGCACGCGTGCTACGATAGAGATGTTAAGGTATACCTACTTTGGGCTAAATCGTTTCCTGAATCATGGTGCTCCTTAACCCAAAATCGTGGGAATTTCGTTATTTTTCCACATTTTTTCTTAGTACCTATGATAACACGGGCTTGTTCATCGGGTTGCACTTTTCTTTTTTTTCTCAAAATCAGTTTCTGGGTTAAGAGCCTCGGAACACACGTATGGGTGAACCTTCGCCGTATAGCTTTGGTCGAGGATGCAATGAATTCGAAGTGTTTCAAGACATCCATCCTTCTTTATGGCAGTGGGACGCTTAAAGACGTCGTTTGTTTATAGCAGAGAGAGACGATGTTATGTATTCATACTAATTCAAGACATTGATCATTTTCTGCAGTCGAAGAAGACGATAATAAATATACGAGCACATAACAAATATTGCTCATGTGAGCACACACCACAGAAACTTTGCAAGTCAGTGCTCACCAAAACTTTCATGAGCTCCTCCGGTGCTCTCGTCGACAGCTTCCCCTCGTTATCCATGTCAGGAGAGCAGTCCTCCAGGAGGGAGGTCAGATAGGACGCCGTGGCGTCGTCTGTGATGTCGCCCTCGTTGGGCCATTGCGCCACGATCTCCAGTTCGGTTCGCTTCGTTAGTCTCCGGATCATGGAATCGATGGACCTGCCAACATTCGTCAATAACAACTTAACTGTCGATATCGTCTCCCTCCATCATAAAAAATAATTAATTGCACCATGTCGGCCACATTATATATCAATAGTAATTAGCTATACTATATCAATCACATTATATATATAGAAAAAGGTGTTTTCCCCCAATCCGCCGGAGGATTAAAAAAAAAAAAAAAACTTCTCGTCCCTTTATATGCATCGTCTGCCTCTAACATCAAAACACCGTATTAGACATACCACACGTAGAACAACTGAAAAACACGCTGGCTACGATAAAAGTGCACCACTTTTTTTCTAACTCTACTCCTCAATCTGGGAGCTTAAGACCTCTCCCAAAAAACTGATTTGGAAACAAATAAAACTGCTGCCGGATGAAAAATCTCATGGCCTAGGTGCACAACGAGAATCAGGCAAAAAAAATGGCCTATTATGTATTTTTTTTCCGACGATTTTGGGTTAAGGAGCCCCGTCATTCAGAAAACGATTCAGGCGAAAAGTGCTACCAGGTATCCATCGTAGCACGCGACAAAGATGACAATTACTAGGTACTATATAATACGCTGGACCATTACTGCGGAGCGAGAGGTATCATGAGACCATCAGGGTTATATTGGGAGGGTCACGTCTTAGGTCACGTTTTTTAGGGGTCGAGAGGCGCCCACCACGCAACTGCCCTTTCGAGCGTTTCGGTTACGGAGTAGTTCCACGGTCGGGATTGCACTTTTTTGGGGCCAAGGTCTCTGATTGGTTGACCTTGTTACCTTCTGACGGTTCTGATTGGTTGAGATCCTCAAGCGTGGTACTGTCGGCTAGCATGGTTAGCATGTTAATTTTTAGAGTGCCCTTAGTTTTACGACTATTATGTTGGTCGGGTTGCGCGAGTGAATGCCTTCGAAGTCATGCTTCGGGGGAGATCCTCTTGAGGTCCTCATGTTTAGACCTCAGAAACGTCCGCTGCGCACCCTCGCCGTGCGAGATGACTGACGCGTGCTACGATAGAGGGAGGTGTTAATGTTTATCTCTTTTTGTCTGAATTGGTTTCGGAATGACGGGGCTTCTTAACCCATCTTAACCCAAAATCGCCATCTTAACCCAAAATCGTCGGAAATCGGCCATTTTTTTGCATGCTTCTCGTTGTGCACCTAGACCATGAGATTTTTCATTCGTGATAAAGCAGGTTTATTTTGAAAAAAAATGTTTTTTGGGGGTTAAGAAGGACGTGTCTTAAGTTCCTGAAGTGAGGGGTAGTATTAGAAAAAAAGTGGTGCACCTCTATCGTAGCACGCGTCGAAAACAAAACGCCAAGTCGTACGGCCACTCTACGCCGGCTACAACCATGCTAAAGTCTATTTTTTATTTATCGAGCTTAAAGCACACGCTAGTAGCCACTCGCGTCAGTAGCCTCAACTTCTAGGCAGCGAGAGTTGAGCAGGATCCCCCCGTTACCGCCGTGGTCTTTGTCGGCTGTGTCAGCCGCCCCATTCAATGTGGAATGTCCTTTAGTAATTTCACCCCCACGCTAGTAGTCTAATAGAAGAGATGGGTGGGGTCGTTTGCAGGGTCGCCTTCGTTCGGCCATTGCGCCACGATGCTTACCTCCGTGCGCTTTTTGTTGGCCGACGCGTCCTACGATGGAGGTACTAGCAGCACTTTTGGGATATATTACTTTCTGAAATGACGGGGCTCCTTAACCCGTCTTAATAACCCAAAAGTCGTCGGAATGCCATTCTTGTTTTCTCAATTTTAGTTACAGTATTATTATTAACAGTTGTGCTCCCTTGGCCATGGGAGTGTTCATTCTGGTTGTGCAGCACACATCACTTTTTTTTTTAAATCGAAATCACGTCTTTGTGCTTAGAATTGAGCTCCTCCTCAAGCGAAGATCCTTACAAGTAAAGTAGGATCGAAATTGGTGTACATCTACCGTACGTAGAGTGTGTCGGACGAGCTCTACGATAGAGAGAGAGGCAGCACTTTTCGACTGAAATATTTTCTGAATGACGGGGCTCCTTAACCCAAAATCGTCGGGAAAAAAACAAATAATCGGTCATTTTGTTTTGCATGATTCTCGTTGTGTACCTGGGCCATGTCTTTTTTGGTCCGGTAGCAGTTTTGTTTTTTTTGTCAAAATCAGTTTTTGGGGAGAGATCTTAAGCTCCCAAATTAAAAAGCCTAAAAACAAATCGGTGCTCCTCTATCGTAGCACGCGTCGTCTCAAAAACCGGACCAAGGGACGCGTGGTGCGATATAGGTATTAAAATATACCTCTTTTGGGCGAAATCATTTTTCTAAATGACGGGGCTCCTTTACCCTTTTTGGGCCCATGTATGTGCAGCGAAAAAAACGAGGGATACACGCGTCATCGTCGTGGTGCGAGCACGCAGCACACGGCAGTGCAAGCCGTGAGCGTGTCTTACAGGCCCTCGCATCGGAGTTTTGACAGCAGTACAATCGTCCTCACTAAAGCCAGCAGCCCGGGTTGCTTCACGTGAAGAATGCTAAAATAATCGTCTGTTTTATTCGCCAATGTTTTCCCTTTGAAGCCCGAAAGGACTAGTCCAAATTTCGCCGCAATGTCGTTCTTTTTTAGCATCATGATTTTTTCGTATCCCTAGGCCATGGGTTTCATCGAGTTTCATTTTTTTTTCTCTCTCAAAGTCGGCTTGTTTGGGTGGGGTGTAGAAGAGCTCTTCAAGTCAAGAACCTTGCAGGGGAAGGACCAATGGTTGGTGCACACCTCTATGTATGTGTCAAGCACATCGACCAAGCGAGAGATTTAGAGGAAGAAAAACAAACGCAACCCGATGTTCGCTAATCACGATGACCATTCCCATGTTCTAGGTTGTATGCATCACGATCTGTAGCTCTCTGTGCGTTCGTTAGTTAGCCTCCGAATCACGGAATCGATTGACCTACCAATGCCCGTCAGGGTTAGGGTCAGGGTTTGAATTGGGGTTAGGGTTGGGACTAGGGTTCACTATTCGTCAAAGCTGAACGGTCAAATTAAACAATAAGAGTTGTCTAATCGACCATTCATTGCCGTCCAGCTAGAGATGCGTGCCCAACAAGCATTCCCATCGCTTATGTATATTTCGTAACGAGCTCTTATCTCTGTGCGCTTCGTTGGCCTCCACATCATCGAGTCGATAGACCTCCCAATGTCTTTTTTATTGGGCAGACGACAGAAAGCGGTATACCGCAACCATTCCGCGCCACCGTGCGGTACAGAAGAATACACCTAGGTTTTTGACCCCGATCCGCGACGCTGATTGATCAACTCAGCCCCGTACCGGTTTATGACACCAACTCCTTGCGGTACATCGTACCGTGGCTTCTCAGCTCGGCCGTCACCGTTTCCTGACGCGACCCATAACGCTTTCTGTCGAAAAATTCACCATGCGGACCGACTTTGCCTCAGGCTCTTCACGGCCATAGCCCTTCGACTTCCGACGGAATCTCAACCGTGGGCACGACGTCATGTAGCATCCATATTTCGGATTCCTTCGGAGATAATGATATTCCTACCCCCAACAAATCTAATTTTTTTTTACAATCAACAACCCATCTTCCTCGCCTCGGCAAAACGCTTCTACGCCGGAGCATGCATCCATACCTATTGTACCATCGGCTAAAACAAACTTACCCGACCATGCCTGCGTCGGTAGATTGACTGCATGGCTACAAGACTATATGTAGAAGGCTATGTTCAAGACTACATGTAATATACTCCCGACATTTTCAAGGTCCAAATTTCAATAGTCGAAAGCCGTTGTTTCGTACATCACCAGCAGTGTACGACCACACAGACGGCGCCACCGCTCAAGAACCTCTTTTTTGTTTAATAGGTTTTAAGGTATGGGTAGTGTATTATAGGTTATTTTCCGGGCATCTCAAGTGTGTCCAAGTTCTTGACTACCAACTTTAAGAGGTGGCGTCTTCTCCTTGCGTAGATTTCAACATAATGCGGTGTACGAACTCGCAAAGAGGACGGCGGACGGCATCACGTGTATGTGTGGGCCAACAGGGTCGTGCGCGTGTAGCGGAGCTGTCATTCCCTCGTTGTCCCTTCGCCCCAGCCTTTTCCTCGCCATCCATATATACCTAACCCAATATTGGAGGCTGTCCTGTGACTACGGACTTGATTATGCGAGTTAATGTGACAACAACAACAGCAACAACAAAACAGCAACAACAACAACAGCAACAACAACAGCAACAACAACAACAACAGCAGCAACAACAACAACAACAGCAACAAAAACAACAACAGCAACAACAACAGCAACAACAACAGCAACAACAACAACAACAACAACAGCAACAACAGCAACAACAACAACAACAACAACAACAACAACAACAACAACAACAACAACAACAACAACAACAACAACAACAACAACAACAACAACAACTATAATACGTGTACGTGCGGTGTGCCAGCTACGTATGGTGCAAGCTATGTATGGTTGAACAGCGGTTCGTGCTGCGTGCGGAAGGGGTGTTTTAATGATTGTTCAGAAGGGATCCGAAATATGAAGCAATATGAAAGCGTGTCGTTCTATGGATGCTACATGACGTTTTGCCCATGGTTGAGATTCGGTCGGAAATTGAAAGGCTATGGGTCGTGAAAAACCTGAGGCAAAGTCGGTCCGCATGGTGTATTTTGCGACAGAAAGCGTTATGGGTCGCGCCAGGAAACGGTGAGGGCCGAGTTGAGAAACCGCGGTACGATGTACCACAAGGAGTTGGTGTCAAACAACCGGTACAAGGCTGAGTTGACCAATCAGCGTCGCGGATCGAGGTCAAAAACCTAGGGGTATTCTTCTGTACAGCACGGTGGCGCGGAATGGTGGCGGTATACCGCTTTCTGTCGCATGCCCTTTTTTCATAGCTCAACTGTCAAGATCCCCCCCAAAAAGCACTCAATATTACTATACGAGCTACCAAGCGTCATTCCACATGCTTAGTTAGGTTCTGCCCATTTCGATAACACGCGTCGGGTTTCCGCCCTAACTCGAGCTTCCAGAGCTCGGCGCAAATGGTACGGTGCAGGGGTGAGGTCTTCGTTTCCTCGCCCGGGGAGACCTACCGGTCGAGACTCCGGAGTTTCATCTTTCCTTGACTTGTTTCTCACAGACATGTGTTTTCTTTACTTGATACCAAAGAGAGAGAGTGAGTGCTGCTCTACGAGGCGTCGGGGACACAATTTTAAATGATTTTATTGCGCATACTCACAGGACAGATGTTAAAAAGGCGTTAGCGTCCGGCTCTAGGGAGTTGTCCGCCAAGAGACCATGGAAGGCGTTGTCCCTCTTGACCAAGAAGCACACGAACGCCACCACCACCTCGATGGGCACCTCTAGCAGGACGTCGTCGGATACGACATGGGCACCAAGCTCTCCCGTGCACCTTAGGAAGTACTCCTGGTCGTGGCAATCGCGAAATGAAGAGGTGACTTCTATATCAGGGTGGTCGGACTAAAAAAATATCTCATCGTTACAAAGTGTACCAGGTACCAGGTATAACGCAACAAAGCAATTAAGATCGCTGTTTTGAGTTTTTTTTTCTTCTTCTCTTTTGGTGCTTTTGGATCGTTTATTTTAACAGAGGGCGTTGGCCCAACCCAGCTCTTCTTCTCTTTTGTGCTTTTGGATCGCTTATTTTAACAGAGGGCGTTAGCCCAACCCAGCCCCAACACTAAATCTAACCCGAATACCACTTGGGCGGCTAAGGAAGGACCCCTGGAAGGAAAACAGAAAATACGGAGAAGACTCGAGCTACGACACGGAGGTATACCACTTTTTGTCTGAAAAAACAAAATCTGAATGACGGGGCTCCTAACATTATGCTATCATAGTCTAACTCCAAGTGTTTTGTGCCCATGTCGGCAGGTGACTGCGGTATCAAACGGGCAATAGCCCCAACTCATCGAAATGCCATTTTTCTTGTTTCGCAGTATTGTGTGTGTGTGTGTTTTTTCACACCTAGGTAGGCATCGGGTTGCCCTTTCAGTTTTTTTTCTAAAAAAATACGTTTTGGGGCTACGGTATTGCAGTATCATACCCCCATGTCCACCACCCCGGGTTGGAGTCACTCGCGCGAGTGACTCCGTATCTCGCGGCAAAAAAAAGGCTTGATGACGTGTTTTTTTTTTCGTCGCAGCGTAGAAGCTCTTGCCATTCTATTGCGGATCGAATTTACAAATAAGTTTAGTACGGCACCAAAGCTTTAGACCGCAAAAGGAACGGGGGAGTTACTCGCGCGAGTGACCCGAGCCACCGCAAATATTGGCCGCAAAACAGCGATTGGAAAGAAAGGAAAGGGACCCCTTGAAGTGAGGAGCACAGGAGTGACTCCACGGTAGGGGTGTGCAGCAGAAGTTTCGAAGAAGTTTCTGAGCGCCTGCAATCACGAGGAGCCCGAAGTATGACGCTTGCTACGATAGAGGAGAAGCCCACCACATTTTTTCTGAAGTTTCTCAATTTGGGAAGCTTAAGACTTGAGCCCTCTCCCAAAAACTGTTTTTTTTTATGGAAAGACAAATAAAACTGCTGCTACCGGAAGAAAAATTCCACCGCTTAGGTACACGACGAGAATCATCAAAGAAAAACGCCTCTTTATTTCTTTTTTCCCGACGATTTTGGCTTAAGGAGCTCCGTCATTCAGAAAACATTTCAGGCGAAAAGTGCTACCTCTATCGTGGCACGCGTCATATCTCACCCCCCCCTCAAAGCATGCCTCCGAAGGCGTTCGCTCCCGACCAACGTTTCTAATATTGCGCTGGAAAAGCCCGACCAAAACAAAATGTACTCGAAAAAAATCACCCCCATACTAACCGGTAGTTCCCCCACTTGAGAAGGTCAACCCCTAACGTACTCCGAGATGGCTCTTCAGCCAAAGAGAGGTATACCATATACCTTTACCGCACGATCAGTGGCATGTGCTCTTTTTACCGACTGCAGCACACAGAACATATACCACATGCATGCCAAATAAAGTACGGCAATATAGGGTTTTTGAGTATATTTTTGCGCCTTTCGACGATTTCTCGTCGAGATAGCGTCGACCAACCCAATCCCAACCTTATCTTTATCCCTAATCCTATAACCCAGTTCACAAATGAAACCGTCGTTTTATACACGAACCGTCACTTCCGGGCAGTGAATAAAATCGCCTCGTTCGCCTGCCATGCGATATCTGATCGAGAGATTCTCATTGCTACCACCTTGTGGTTCTCGCTGCGTTGTCCTTTTCTTTTCCCCCCTCTCGCAAATCCACAAACCCCATCCATGTTGGTGAAACGTCTAGGACTGCTCGCCAATACGAGCGACTTTTGGACTATTTCTCGTCGATAGAGCGTCGACCCAACCCAACATCAGCCTTAGCCCTACCCCTTACCCTAATATCAGCCTCAAGACCAAGGCTACGGTTGGGGGATGGGTCCATTTGGTCCCTTTATTAGATATTTTTTTTTTTTTTTGGTAGTGGCTCGGGGTTACTCGCGCGAGTGAATCCCCCCGTTAGGGGTCTGAGGCGTTTCGTGCTGTTTTACTTTTTCGATATGAATCCCCATTGAAATGATCGGTTGCGCTACGCCAATCAAGTCGCTGTCCAGGTGAGGTTTTGTCCATGTGAGGTACTTCGAAGTACAGACTCACTCGTGCGAAGAGGATATGACATGATATGACATGACATGACATGATATCTCAAACCCGGTGTCGAAAAAGGGGGCATGATACTACAATACCACAGCCAATATGACATGAGTGCCAAGCTAGGGGGATCACGTTTGGGCCCCTTCTTTGCAGCGGCTCGATGTCCCTCGCGCGCGTGACCCCCCTGTCCCTTTAGCGGTGTTAAGCTTGAGTCCTATTTTTTAAGTGCGCCACACGTATTCGCAACACAACGGTAAGCTGCGCTGCACCAAACGAATGGACCTAAAGTCTTTTTGAGTCCGTGAGGTATTGTAAGAGTCACTCGCGCGAGTGCTGAAAACCAGGAAGTGAAAAGGCGAGATACCTCCCGTACCGTAGCTTCGGTCGGAAGTACTCCTCGTAGTGGCAAGCAGAGCAAGATCAGCTGCAAAAGTGGCGTTCATCAGGCGGTTGTGGTTGCCAACGACAACGTATTGCGTTGTAGCCAAGCAATTAATAATCGTGATGCTGGCAGTCGATGTCGTCTCGGCGACCTACCACTTACAACAACCAACCACCAAGGGCAAACGAAACCATGCGTACACGGGCCTAAGAGTAGCAAAGACTGCAAGAACAAAGCTCCCGTGCGCACCCCGACTACTCAAACAGAAATCCTGAACCTTTTGAGCGAACAAAGCACTCAATTGAAATCCGGACATTTTGGATCTCCACTACCACCTTGAAACTTTCGAATCCATCTATTATTACGGGGGACCACAGTAAATAGGACCTACGGTACACACAAAAACCAGTATATTTCCCTATTTCGACTAACAATATTTGGTCCTATTTACTATGGTCCCCCGTAATAATACCATTGTCACCTGGAAGAAAATACGGCTGGTGTCCTCAATATTCTCCGGAGAGTCGTGGTAGAACAGCCTCGTCTCGTCTAATCGACGGTTCAAGCTCTTTAAAGCCTGCCCAACGCAGGCCACAAGTATGCATTTCGGGGTACTTTAGGACTACAAACATGTTCGCAATAAACGTTGGCATCAAGTGTCCTGAAAATATCGACGCTAAGCCGGAAGCAGGTACAAAAGGGGCGTGAACCTCGCCCATTTTGTTTGTTTGTTTGTTCGTTGGTTTGTTTTTTCTCACACTTCTACTTTCCACCTTCTGGACAAGCCGTGGTCACAGGTTTTGTCCCTTCTCCCCCCCGGTTTTTGCTTTCAATTTTTATCGCGCATAGGGTTCAGCAATCCCACTGCTCGTCGATTTTTCATCGAGTGTTGCTAACTCACGCTCTCGCGCTTTCCGCAAGTCAATTTGTGCACAAAAAAAATTCCCAACGAATTTATACGAGTATGCACTCGGCGGGGCTCGAACTCACAAAACTGACCCATACCAGGCTCGAGGATAACCTGATACGCCACCGGGGCGACCGGCTTGCCCATAGGCGTCCTTTGTTTCGGGCGGGTTTCCAGTGTATGTCGTCTTCTTCTTTCTAGGCGTGTTTATGAGTAGCCGACGTTAAAAGCTCATGCGACACATTGTCGGAGGGAAGAAAAATGGACACGTGCTAGAGTAGAGGTGCACCAACCATTGTTTTTTCCTGCAATGTTGTTGGCTTGACAAACTACTCTATGCCTCTCCCAAATGAGCCGATTTTGAACAAACTGAACGTGCAACCAGATGAAAAAAAACATGGCCCTAGGTAGGCAAAATCGATCATATCGCACAACAAGAATGCACAGTCTGACGATTTGGGCTAAGGGGTCCCCTCATGTAGAAAATTTAACTGTCGAAGAAGGCGTTATACCTCTATCGCGTAGCACTGTCTCATTAAACTTACCCAGCCCACCCCCTTGACGCTGTTCTCGATGCCCTGGGCCTCCGCGCCGAACGTCCCTGACTGCACATACTGGCTTGCGAACACCCTATCGAGGTCCTGCGCAATAATTGCACAATCAACAATCAAACGCACAATCAACAACCAAACACACACGTCGGGCAGATAACGATTTAGATTGTCAGATATTAATGGATCATCTAGGTCATGAAAGTCGACGAGCAAAAAAAGCTGAAAAGTGGGAATGCTGAACCCTATGCGCGACAAAAAAGGAAGGGATGCATAAATGTACCGGGGGGGAGAAGGGGAGACACCTACCTGTGACGACGGCTTGTCCAGAAGGTCGCTGCGGGTGAAACCTCTTACGAGGTTGAGCTGGAGAGTAAAAGCGATGATTAGAAACACACGCAAAAATGTAGTTGACGTTATGAGCTGCACGTACTCGCTCACGTATCGCCAGGTCCACGTCCTTCACATTGCATAACCCTACAAACATCGCACAGATAAATCACACCCTATTAACAGACCATCACCTAGGTCCTTTAGATCACGTACTGGTTTGCGAACGCTCTGTCCAGGTCCTGCACCTTTTCAAACAAACTGCACACCAATCGGACAGACAGATATATCACGACAATCTATTAATAGTACGGAGGACCATAGTACACGGGCCCACGATATATACACAAAAACCTATACATTCCACTGCTGTTTTGACCAAGGCTACGGTATTGCAGTATCATACCCCCATTTTCAGTACCAGAATTAAGCCACCCGCACGAATGACTCAGCACATGACGGACAAGAATGCTTTAGGCGAATATTTTGGGGCAGCGATCGACGATAACCATTCCGTTGCGGATTGATTTGGTCAAGTTATGTCATCAAGAAAACCAAACACCGCAGACGAACAAGAGGGGCTACTCGCGCGAGTGACCCCAAGCCAATGCAAAACGGACCCAAAAGGGACCCTTATGGTACCGTAGCCTGGGTCTTTTTTAGCAAAACCACAGAGTCACACCACGGTAGGGGGGGTGCAGCATATTCTAAGAAGTTTTTGAGCTCCGAACATGAGGAGCTCAATGAACACCTCACCCGAAACATTCTTTCCAAGACACTCGTTCGCACACAACCCGACCAAGCTCACTATAATATGCCTTAGCCCTAAAAAAATATATGCTCGTGAAAGTACTTGATCTATGACTAACCTCTCGTAGTTCCTCACTCGAGGAGGTCAATCGGACAGGTACCTTATTAGTTAATCCAACAACTGCAACCCCTGCCGCACTGTAGAGGTATACCTTTTTTTGGCGAAACTTTTTTCCATCTTGACCCAAAATCGTCGGAAGAAAATAAATAATAGGCCATTTTTCTTGCCTGAATTCTCGTTGTATACCCAGGCCATGGGGTTTTTCATCCGGGATCATAGCATTCTCATTTTTCTCCAAATCAGTTTTTTGGGAGAGGTATTAAGCTCTCCCAAATTGAGAAGAAAAATTAGAAAAAAACGTGGCGCACCTCTATCGTAGCACGCGTCTATTATTAAATCCTACAACTGCAACCCCTACCGCACTATAGAAGGATGGCTCGGGGGGTACTCCCTTTTTCACTCCACCGGGTCGGAGCCACCTTCGACCCCTCTTTGTAACACGTTCCTCAGCGAAAGCATGGGCGCCGCGGGACCACAACCGCTCAACGTGGTCACGCATCGCTTTATGGCAGGAACTTCTTATCCTCATTTCTTCGATAAAGAGATTGGGGTCGTCCAATGATTCCCTTCGAATTGTTCTTCGTAACGCCCCCCCCGCCCCGCTAAAGCTGGATCGCTGTGGAAAACAAGCGCTCAAAATGGTCACGCACCCCAAAGCGGCAAGCACCGCCCTGCAACTCTCAGTCATAGATGTTTTGCCAAAACATTGTACCTGGCCCTGTCGCAGCGCGTGTTTCCTCACCTCCCTGGCAAAGGCTCGGGGGTCGATGGGGTCATCGAAGCCCCAGAGGGGGTGTGCTTTGGACTCGAGCAGCTTGGCGAAGTAGACGGACAGTCTTTGGAGCCGAAAGAACATTCGAGTTTGCCTCTGCGAACCATCGAAACAAAAACGCAAGGAACAGACAGCACGTGAGCGAAGGAGCTCTGCATGCACATGGACAGGAAGAGACTGGCGACGATGCGTAGCATGACTGGCCTCGAATCCCATATTTATCGTTCGGTAGGGGGCTTAGTGCTGTTTTACCCCATTTTGGCCACTTTTTTTTGGTGGCTCGGTGTCACTCGTAAGAGTGAACCCCCTGTTGCATGCGGTCACAGGCTTTCGTGCTGTTTAATATTCTCGATGTTACTACGAAAGGAGATGGTTAGCTACGCTGCAACAACAAAAAAAACGCCGAAATATGCTTTTATCAGTGAGGGACAGAGTCACTCGCGCGAGTATGACATGGTATGACATGGTATGACATGGTATGACATGGTATGACATGATATGACATGGTATGACATGGTATGCCATGGTATGCCATGGTATGACATGGTATGACATGGTATGACATGGTATGACATGGTATGACATGGTATGACATGGTATGACATGGTATGACATGGTATGACATGGTATGACATGGTATGACATGGTATGACATGGTATGACATGATATGACATGGTATGACATGGTATGACATGGTATGACATGGTATGACATGGTATGACATGGTATGACGTGGTATGACATGGTATGACATGGTACGACATGGTATGACATGGTATGACATGGTATGACATGATATGACATGGTATGACATGGTATGACATGGTATGACATGGTATGACATGGTATGACATGGTATGACATGGTATGACATGGTATGACATGGTATGACATGGTATGACATGGTATGACATGGTATGACATGGTAGCTCATACTACCCGGTAGTCAAAGTTGGGGGTGTGATTCTACAATACCGTAGCCTTGATCCTAAAACAAAGCAGCACCGAAACGAGGTCACTCTCAACGTCGAAGGCGCTGCTTGACGTCAATGTTGAGCACAAAACGTACCGATGACGGGCAACAGGTAAAAATCGCCACCCAATCAGAGGACGATTGGTTGGGGGAAAAACATGGTTCCAGCGTTCGGTCCGAACTAAAGAACGAACAAACGCGTCGATTATTCCGCCCCGTTACTAGCTCGTACCCAGCGAGAATAACACAAAACTAGACGCATTGAATGGTCGGAGGTAACCTTTTTCTTTTTTTTTTGTCCTCCGGCGGATGGGGAAAAGCAAAGCTCAAGCTGATCATGCTTCCACGTACTTTCACACAGGTCGTATGTCAATTTAGCTCAATGGTATTCGCAAACCAACGCTAACTGGCGTATCTTTCAGTTCCTGTGGTTGTGACAGCGCGAGTTCGGAGGTAACGTAATACAATACTGCAGTATGTACGTACTATTTTTGTGGGTACTAATGCTGGCGCTCGAAGACAATTTGATGAGAAGCGGACGACTCGCGTTGAAAACTTGCGACAGACGCTGAAAACTTGCACGGCACACATCTACAACACTACTGTCTCGGTAATCGAGCTTAGTCCTCTAGGTGTTCGATGTGGGGAGGGGGAAGGACTCCGTATACGCAATGCTCGCAAAAGGGGGTTGGGAATTGCTGAGAGAAAAAACAAAGAAAGTGTATCTCTTGTTAAACTAGGCTAACCATCTTGCCACTACTGCGAAAATAGTTCCAAGCTTAATTTCAAGTAGTTTGTCCCAAAAAACGTGGATGAATTTTCTGAAGGGGTTAATTGTGTCGGACACATGCCGCCAATGGGACTAATAGTACGGCTGAGGTGCACCGACCATTTTTTTTTTTGCCTGCAAGGTTCTTGGCTTGAGGAGCTCTACACCCCACCCAAAAACAAAAACTGTTTTGTTTTATAAAAAAATGAAATAGTGCAACCCGGTGATCAAATCCTATGGCCTAGGTAGTAAATAATATATATACCAGGTATATCTTATAAAGAAGAACGTCATTCCAACCATTTTGGGTCAAGGAGTCACCGCCATTGAAAAAACGTGCTAGCCAAAAAAAGGTATACCTAAATACCTCTATGGTAGCTCGCGGCCTACCTCGGTAAAGCCAACCCCTCTCGCTTGCTTCCAAGCAGACGTTTTGATGATCTCGTCCATATCCGTGCGAATCGCCTTGTACGTCTCAGCGGAAGCGATGGCGAGCTTCTCGCGACCTGTCCTTTTGGACGCCGCGCCCCCCTTCCCTTCCCCCTCCTCCCCGAAGTTCTCGGCCTCCTGTCGTTAAACGAGCGAGCGCGGTCTGTGGTCGTCACGGGATATCCTGGGCATATCCCCGGGTTTCCTATAAGGTGGATGGATATGGATATTGCGGCGAGTATAACAGATGCTTGTTTTTTTTTTGTGCGGTTGGACGCCGCGCACCAGACGCAAAGCCTCTTCTTGTTGTTAGACTGAGCAAGCGCCGTCTGCGGTTTACAGGGATGATATTGGCTACATCCCCGGATTTCAGTGGTGGTGTTTGCTACGATTGGGGGGGCGTATGTCCCACCCACGATAGGGGTATTTTATTTAATTATTTATTTATTTATTTTTCTCACACTTTTACTTTCCAGCTTCTGGACAAGCCGTGATCATAGGTGTCGTCCCTTCTCCCCCCCGGTTTTTGCCTTCCAATTTTTATCGCAAGGGTTCAGCAATCTCACTGCTCGTCGAGTTTTCATCGAGTGTTGCTCACTCACGCCCTCGCGCTTTCCGCAAGTCCATTTTTTGTGCACAAGAAAAAGTCCCAACGAATTTATACGAGTATGCACTTGGCGGGGCTAGAACTCGCGAAACTGACCTATTGTACCAGGCTCGAGGATAACCTGACACGCCACCCGGTCGACCGGTTAGGGGTATATACGTACGTGGCGCCATGTTTTTCCGACGTTCTCCACCCAAAAGCTGATTTTGAGTCATCTCACGGTGAAGGTCGTGCTTTTTCTGAACCAAACGTTTTTCCACTGCCGAAACTGCCGGTTTGCATCACCATTTTGAAGGTTTTTTGGGTTTAGAAGACGCTACGATGGAGATATGTAACTTTACGTAGTAAAGTGGCGTTTTGTGGAGGCGTGGAAGGGATTCTGGCTTTACAGACGATTTTTGGCCGATCGTCTCGAGACGAAAAAAAATCAGAATAGCCCAGACAGTAGCGACGGAAGAGCTGTCGCGCTTGCCTGAGACGGCCGTCTGGGGCACTGGGGGGCGAGAGCGCGTAGCACCGTAGGATTGAAAGGAGTCAAGCAGCGTGCCCATTAGAATTGATCGACTTTCCCACCCGCCCGCCCTGTCGATCAAGAGAGGTTGCAACAAGTCGGTGTAGTTGTTGGGGGCGCTGTGAGAGGTAGATAGCCCCGCAGAAAAAGGGAGCGGGGCTATCAGAGTCCGGGTTGGCCTGATTCATGAAAACTTTGGAGGGGTTTCATAAGAGGTAGGTGGGGAGTTTGAGACGCCAACGTCACGCGGTCGGGGGCCGCTTGCGACATACTTGTAGTTTATTGTTATTTTGCACAAGAGGGAAGAGGTCTACACGTGACAAATTATTCCAAAATTCTTGAGCCATAGCAAAAGCAGTTTTCGTCTGAAATGGTTTGGAAATGGTTTGTTCATGAACGAAGGGGCTCCTTAAACCAAAATCGTCGGAAAAAAAAAAAAAATAATTGGCAATTTTGTTTTTCCGTAATTCTCGAGTTCTGTACCTAGGCCATGGGATGTTTAATCCGGTGCCAGCAGTTTATTGTTCTCCTCGTAATCAGTTTTCGGGAGAGGTCTTAATTAAGCTCCCAAATTGGGGAGTAGAATTACAAAAAATGTGGCGCGCCTCTATCGTAGCACGCGTCAGAACTAGCACGTACAAATGTTGGTCGGGCTGCGCGAGAGAATGTCTTTGGCCTCATGGTGTCGGGTGAGATATTGAGCTCCTCCTCGTGTTAGAAGCTCAGAAAATTATCAGAATATGCCGCACCCCTCTTAGCGTGGGATGACTCTATTGTGAAAACAAGGCAATGGTGGGTGGTTCCTTGGGTGCACTTGCTATAATTTTGTTTTGTGAGGCGGTTCACTCGAGGAGCTCTATACCTCTCTCTCCCGAAAACTGTTTTGAGAAAAAAAAAATTGCGAAAGTGGTACCAAAGTGCTACCAGGTACACCCAAAAAATAATTCCATGGCCTAGGAAAGTATAACAAAAACAAACATTGCAAAAACAAAAAAGAACGAAAATTGCCACGACTTTGGGTTAACAATCCCCGTCCTTGAAGAAAGCAATTCAGCCCCCAAAAATGATACCTCCCTATCGTAGAGATCGCAGTTCATCCGAAATATATTCCGCAAAAAAACATTTGCTACCCTTTTTGTTGTCGTGGCAAGTGTCTGGAGCAAGCACGTTTTGGCCGAAAATTTTTCTGTGATTGACGACGCGTTCTACGATAGGAGGAGTAGCTTTTCGGGGGGAATAAAAACGTTTCGTGAATGACGGGGATTCTTAACCCCAAATGGTGCAACTTTCGTCCTTTCCTTTTTTGCAATGTTTTTGTTTTTATACCTCCCTAGGCCATGGGCTTGTTCTTTGGGTGTACGAAGCATCTTTCTTTTGTCTCACATCATATTTCGGGAAAGGTATGTCCCGTCGCTGATCGGAAACGTGTTTTTTCGGTCGAAAGATTGTTTACCAGCTCTGAGCCACTCGCACGAGTAACTCTGTATCTCACTGACAATGAAACCCCCAGGCGATTAGCTTGGCACAGCGTGGCCAACCTATTCCATTGCGTATCATAGTCGCATAACAAAAAAAAAAGTCACGAAAGGAACCGGGGGGATCACTCGCGCGTGACTGACCCCGGGCCCCTGCAAACAAGGGCCCTCAAAACTAAAGATACCCCTCTACCTTAGACGCGTGTTACGGTAGGGGTGCACCACGTTTTTTTCAAATTTTAGTCCTCAATTTGGGAGTTTAAGGCCTAAAACCTCTCCCAATAACTGATATGGAGAAAACCAAAACCAACGAGAATCGTACAAAAAAAATGACCTATTATTTTTTTTTTTCCCGAAGATTTTGGGTTAAGGAGCCCAGTAATTCAGAAATCATTTTCGCCAAAAAAAGGTATATCTTAATACCTCTATAGTAGCACGCGTTCTTAGCGCTGGTCAATGGTGCTGTTTTCTACCTTTGTGTCACTCGCCATATTTTGCTCGCGCAGCCTCTGCGTGATGTACAGAAGCATGTTCCGGCACTTGAAGAACCATTTTCTCTCTGCTATCAGGTCTTTCAGTGTCTCCGCGGGGCACGGGCAGATGCGGAGGATAAAATAGTCGTGGGGAACGGTCATCCTTCTCTTTTCATGACCCCTCTCTATCTTCGCAGACGGGCTGCGCGCACTTCCTCCCTTGCGAGGGGACGCTTTTGGGGTGATGCTCTTTCCTTTACGCGTTACCTGCATGCAGTAGAAGCGCCAAATGGTAGCATGATGAAAAGAACGGGAAAATGTGCATAATTTGGTGACTATATTTGTGCGACAAAACCATGACCTACGTGTAGTAAAAACGTTCCGACGACTCCATTTCCAACTCCTAACATTATGTTTATAGCCTAAATCCAAGTGTTTTGTTCCCATGTCGGGAGTGCGGTGCTAAAAGGGTTAATATTTTGCCCTGGAAGGGCTATGCCTCTACTTGTAGCACGCGTCCCGCCCCATTTTTTTTTGTATTTTTTATCCTCCGGCGGATGGGTAAAATTAAAGTTAAGCTCACCACACTTCCACGTATTTTCATACGCGTCGCGTGTCGATTTAACTCAGTTGCTTTCGCAACCCAACGCTAGCTGGCGCACCCTTCGGATCCCACTGTAGAGATAGATTCCTCGGTGGTCTTTGGTCGGGTCTTAGCGGTGAGAGGAACGTACCTGGCTCACTAAACGTTGCTGACCTGCTCAAGCCACTGCTAAGTATCATAAGTCGGAAAGTCTACTGGCGAAGCGCCAGCCGCGTCAGCCGGCTTGCGATAAGAGTCAGTGAATTGGCTGACGGCACCTACCGGTCAATTACTATCAATAGTCGTGAGATCCTGCAAATAAATATAGAACTCTTAAACTTAACGGTGAGCGACACTCACCACGCCAAAGCTTCCTCGGTTGTTCGCGTCTGGTCTCGTCGGCGAGGGAAGGTCTGACAAGCTAAACGCTGCTGACCTGCTAGAGCCGGTGGGACTTGGGGCTGCACAAGTATGCGCGACAAAAATTGAAAGAAAGAACCGGGGGGAAGAAGGGACTACACCTGTGACCACGGCTTGTCCAGAAGCTGAAAAGTAGCAGTGTGAAAATAAAATAAAAAGTGGACAAGGCCGAACGCCGCAGGACCAAGAAGGTTCGGTTGAACACACGGTTACTATTGCGGGGGGGGGCTTACACTAGTATAGTACTCACGCCCTGGTATAGCCGGTCGCCCTGGTGGCGTATCAGGTTATCCTCGAGCCTGGTATAGGTCAGTTTCGTGAGTTCGAATCCCCCCGAGTGCATACTCGTATAAATTCGTTGGGACTTTTTCTTGCGCACAAATTGACTTGCGGAAAGCGCGAGAGCGTGAGTTAGCAAACACTCGATGGAAACTTGACGAGCACTGGGATTGCTGGACCCTATGCGCGATAAAAATTGAAGGCAAGAACCGGGAGGGAGAAGGGACAAAACCTGTGACCACGGCTTGTCCAGAAGCTGGAAAGTAAAAGTATGAGAAAAAAAAAGAATTAGAAACGTCGACGCGTGCTACGAATGATAGAGGGGTGCACCACTTTTTTTTTGTTTTTTTTTTCCAAGATTCCTCAATTTGGGAGGATAAGACATGTCCTTCTAAACCCAAAAATTGATTTGGAGAAAACTAAAACTGCTTTGATCCCGGATGGCCAATCCCGTGGCCTAGAAAAACAACGAAAACAAAGATCTCTTCCCCCCAAAAAAAAGAAGCCCCGTCATTGAGAATTTCGTACATGTGTGTATATATACAGTTTTTTCTGTGTCTTTTCGTGCAGTGGGGCGTGTGCTACGATCGAGGTGTTAAAAGGTGTACCTTTTTTTGGCAAGAGTGTTTTTTTAATGACAGCTCCCCTTAACCCCAAATCGTCGGAATTTCGTTCTCTTATTTTGAAAGATATCGTTTTCGTCGTTTGCCTAGGCCATGGGATAGTTATTCTGTTTTCCCCCGAGTCTGTTTTTGGGAGAGGTCCTAGAGCTCCTCAAGCCTACCATACCAACCATTGTTGCTTTATCAAGCCAACAAACCTTGCAGGGCGAAATACAATGGTTGATGCACCTCTAGCGTAGCTTGCGTCGTGGCCTGGAGTCATACTCGAGTGCGCCTCACGTTATTTTAGGTCTTACATCATTCGTGCAATTTGGACTCCGTGGTACGAATCCGCACATGGGGATGATAAGCTACGCTGCGTCAAGAACAAAACGCCTGAGGTCTTTTTGTCCGTGAGGCAACATAATCACTCGTGCGGGCGGCTCAAACGCGGCGGCGAAAGTGGGGGTATATCAGAACCGTCGTAACATCCCCCCTACCGTACCCTTGGTCATTTTTTTTTTTCTTCGGTTACTACTGTTGCGGGCGGACATGTTGCTCAGGATCTAATAGGCTTAAAAAAAACAGGGGTACGCATACATGTTCATGTGTATATTGTGGGTTCTAGCTCCTATGGCTCTCCGTAAATAGCGGTGAAACGTTCTGCTGTGACCTTTAATCGCCACAATTAATTGGGCTTCTTCTTGTTGTCCTCATCAACGATCTTGCGCGTCTGATGAGAGTATTTCAATCAACTGAGCTTCTTCTTATCCCTCATCAACGACCTTGCGCGTCTTTGGGGAGTACTTCATTGCTTCCTTGCTGTCTGTTTCTGCTTCTTTTCTTTTTTATCCTCCGGCGGCTGTGGGGAAAAATGAAGCTCACTTCAGCTCACCACACTTCCACGCATCTCATACTACCGTATACCGGTAGCGTGCAAGGCAACAGACAAGCTTGGACAAGTTCTGAAACAGATTTTCTCGACAACAAGAGAGAGAGAGAGAGTAGACGCTGAGCGGTGCGCTTATGGATATAGATATCGACGAGATATTTCCAAAGCCTTCGTTTTCGTCTTGTGTGGCACCCTTGTTTTGGAGGAAACAGGCTCGGAAGTACATGTCGTTGGGGGTGTGGTACAAGATGACAGTGTCGACACATACATGCTACGGTAAAAAAAGGTGTAACAACCATTGCTTTTTGCCCTTTAAGGTTCTTAGCTTGATAAACTATTTGATATCCCAAAAACTGATGAGGTAAAGAATAAAACTAATATCCCAAAAACTGATTTGGTGAAGAATAAAGCTGATCTCGGATGGACTTCTCATGGCCTAATTATACAACGAAACTCATGAAGAAAATTGCCTGTTTCGGATGATTTTGGCTTAAGGAGCGCCACCCCTCAGAAACCGATTCAGACGAAAAGTGCTACCTCTATCGTAGCATGGGTCCACTCGTATCGGGTTTAAGCCAGTCGCACCAGTGACTCTGTTCTCACTCGGGCGAAAAATACTGTTTTAGGCGATCGTTTGTGGCACAGCTTAGGTTACCTTTCCATTGCGAGTTCCTGTTGCGCAAATAAGACAGTGCGAAATCTTTGCAGGCCGCACAAAGGAAACAGGGTGGTAACTCGTGCGAGTGACCCCGAACCGCTGCAAAAAAAAAAGGAAAAAAAAGTGACCCTTATGGTACCGTAGCGTTGCCCAGGCATTTACGGTACTAAATGCTTAAAACTATTTTCAGCTACCACCCGCCGGCATTCAGTGATGTAGGAAAACCTAATGACGTCCTTACTACGAGCCGTGTTTGGTGCACGTAGTAAGGCTCGGTCGGCGAAGTCATGCTACGTCCCCTGTCCCCTCTTAAGAAAAAGCATATAGCGAGGTAAAACTACGGACGGCTGACAGCGGGTGCCACTCGACGCTCAGCACTCGAATGCGTGGCCCGCGGGTCTCATGAGCCGGGTCTTGTTTGCTTTTCGGGATGAGTTTCGCCAGCAACCAGCACCTAGGTCCTGCAGTATAGGGGGGGGGGGGGGTGTTGTCGCGGACGACCATTTTCGTGCGCGGCGCTATTCGTGCAGCTACAAAGACGTGCAAATACGTCTCCTCCTCCTGTACGTTCTTTGCGGACGTGAACCACTTATCGCCGTCAATGTTGTTCACGACCACAAGCAGGGCGGCCTTTGTTGTTGGCGGCAAGCTGACGGAGTCATACAGCAGAGTGCCTCGGCGCTACAGTGCGAATCTAAATAATAGGCTACAAATTTGGATACGCCGAAGAACAAAATATAACAGGGGGATATACACCTGGTCTATACAACAAGTAAGTTTTGAAATGCGTTTCAATATAATTAATTGTAGGCCTATTTCTTAAGCATCCCCTGTTTTTACCCTATTTTTTTCGATTTTGCCGTAATTTGCATGAGTAAAAAGTTTTTCAGCGGTGGGCCGATATCACTGCCAGCATTCGCCATTTGGAAACTGTTGGCCGAGAAATACGGTTTAACTAAATATAACATAATGCAGCGCCAACGGCATGCGTCGACATGCTGTTCGTGGATGCACTCTTCAATTATCATCGCCTGCCCTGATACTCTTGTTTTGCATGCAACTTGGCAAAATCTCAAACCAAATTATTGCATAAGCCATTAGCTCAGCTACTTACCTCACATAAACCATTAAACCATCGCCAGCCAGTGCATAAACAATTATGCCATCGATGCTCATCGCATAAACCATTAAACCTTCACTTTTAGTCGCGTAAACTATTTAGCCATCCCTGCTAATGGCATGAACCATTAAACCAACCGCACAAACTATTAAATTAAAGGAATGCACCCTACAAACAATTAGACACATCCCTAACCCAACCGCGCACACCTTTAAAACACCACTCACCGGCATCTGTTCCACGGGGACTGTTGGCCGGGCTTGGGCCGGGAGCTGGAGATGCGAGAGTGGCGGGAGTCCCCGGAGAGTCCGGATAATCTCGCGGAGATCTCGGATATTTCGGAGATCTGGCCGCGGGTTTTCTTGTAGACACGGCTCTGTCCTCTTCGATAATGACGGAGATGTCCAAGGTGGAAGCGTTCACGTCCGTTATCGCCTGACACGCGTTGCCGAAATGTCAGTATCGTAAACCCTTGAGGGTACTTTGGGAGATGTTGTTATGGCATCCCCTCTACCCCGGTGGGGGGTGATGATTTATTGCAGTTCCCCTTTATAGCTGGCATGCGCTATCGCCTGCCTGAACGAGCAGCTCCGCCCCCCATCTTCTGTCAGAGGGTATCCGGCGGACAGCAAGCAACTCATACCAGAGATGTAACATCCAAAAAACCTTCGTGCGAGTGACATTACAGAGACAGAGGCACCCCCTGCATAGCAGTAGTCGGTCCCTAGGTCCATATGTGCCTCAACACGTCTACAATTTGGGAGGTTCTGTTAGATCATACAACTAGCATACACTACACTCACCTCAATGGAGTAGTAGTCGATGGTCATGACAGCTCTGCCTGGCTCCTCGGGGTTAAGCGTTGGACAAAATACCTCCAATCCTTGCGGGGCGGTCCTCACTAGGCAAGGGCCCTCCCATAGGTCCTGGCGTCGTGTTACGCAGAGTCGGACAGATTATCTCCCGTTTATTCGTGATCTGCGCCTTTCGCGGCAGATAAATCCCTGGTCTTAATATGATATGCACGGCCAAGACCATATATGATATCCAGTACTCGTGGGGCGATTCTCACCCTCTCACAGGTAACGAATACACAACAGTATGTTCGGTTAGGGATGGTGATGTGCTCACAGTAGGAGCCAGTCTTAGCGAGGGTGTTCCATGCACGAGCTCGTCGCACGGTGGCTTAAGGGGCCAGCCGCTCCCATGTTAACCCTTTCATCGCTGACATTTGTGTCACGTACCAATTTCAAGTGATTTATCCCCAAAAGACGTGCGTGTAGTTCCAACAGGGAATGCCATTTTTTTGGGGGGTTGATGCGCAGAGGAATACTTTGTGATTGCGTGTGAAAGGTGCAGCCGCAACTGGAATCACACGCGAGATAAGCTTTGGAAGAGGCGAGCCGCAAGCCGTATAGCTACGAGACTTCCCATTAGACCAAACCTACGTTAGAGAGGGTCACTATTGGGGCCAAAAATTGCGGTGGCTCGGGGTCACTCGCGCGGGTAACCCCCCCAGTTTTGGGTGCTGTTTCAATTTTGCTATTGTTGACCCTGGTGCAAGCTACACTGTAGTTCAAATAGGGGAGTCGCCGACCTATATCCTTAATGAGGACAGTAACACGCGCGATCGGAGCATCACACACAGCTTATCAAAACGAGTTTCGACAAAATCTTCGATCATACAGCTGGAATGTATTTTTGTTTTTATAATAAGGTGAATCCGCAATGTGATCGTTAGCTGCACTGCGCCAAGCAGAAGTCGTCCATAGTGTTTGTGGTCAGTGAGAAAACAGAGGTCACTGGTGCGAGTGGCTCGAACTCAGTCAGGAAAATGGGGGTATTAACAAGTCGTTCTACGGTAGACCCCCCAATTTTTCTTTGACGAAATCGCCTGTTTCAAAACCAGCTCCCAGTCGTGCCTCCTGTAATACGGTGTCCCTCGACACCCCGACGTCATCGATCGATATGCACACAAGAAAATACATGGATATACTCTTTGTTTTCACACAAGAAAATACATGGATATACTCTTTGTTTTCAACCGTATCCTTCCTTGTGTCGAGCAGACATGAAACGTTCGTTACATAAAATCGCTGGTTTTGGGGGAGACTATCGTAGGATCAGTCCAACATGTATTAACATACCCCCTGCCGTACCGCCCTTGGCCAATACCTGTCTTAGCGCGCGTGATTAGGGGGGGGTTAGGGGTAGAAGATGCAGCCGCAGCTGTTTTAGCCACGAAACAAACTGCTGCCTACACAAGTACGGTCGGAAAAATAGATCGGCTATTGATGAGCCCCCCCCCTCCCCCCCCCCCGTGCCTGCACCATTGAGTGTTGTTGTGTTACAACAGTAATCTCCCCCCCCCCCCCACCCGAGCGCCAGAAAACAGTTTTTTTGCTTATCACTACTGCATACCTGAAGCAAATCCTCGGAGGTGGTGCTCCCCGCCTGCAGCAGCGTGGTCTTTACCGCAGGCCAAGCGGTCTTGTATTGGCCTAGGCGGCGCAGGGTGATGCTCACCGTCAGCTCAGTTTCATCCTTGGCCCCGGGGCCTTCGAGGGTGAGCTCCATATCCTGTTTGTTTCCGGTTTTGCCATTGCCGCGCCGTCAAAAGGTCAACTTTGCTTCGCAGTCCAGCCAGAAAATGCGTGCGGTATTTCACAACGAGGCCAGGATGAGGGAGTGAAGCGACCCAAGGCCGCTTTAAACTCTCTTCGTGGCGGGTTGTCTATGCATAACATGTTTTTTGCCTCACAAGGCAAAGCTTAAACCTCGGCACTGTACGAGTCATTTCCGTTTCGACATTGACGCCGGAGCCTGTTACGGTGAGGCTCACCTTAAGTCCTGTTTTTTTTCGATGCTGCCACCCCGAAAAGTAACTGGTATCTTAGTCTTCGTATACCTGGTATGTTGTTCTCATGAAATTACTATTTCCGCCCATCAACATGCGGTGCACCCAGTGCCGGCCCCGATGTTTTAATGCCGCCGGAAAAGGCATGCTCCATGCTGAGGTAAGGCCTAGGGCACGAAAAACGCGACCGAGGCCGTTCGCTGCCTTACAAGGTAACAAAAAAAAGGCTTCATCGCGGGTGGTCCGTAGTCCGCAGTAAGTGTTGTTTGCCTTGCCCCTTGCAACGCAAGGCATCCTTGTCGTTGCCGACCGTCTGCAATCGGTGAGTGCTTTTTTGCCTTACAACCTTACAGGGCATAGCCTCTCTCCGTTGGGGGTCGTCTGCAGTACTACTCAGCGCTCACGAGCATGGGGTGCTACAACATTACTTTTTTCTTCTCTTTTTTGTGCGTTGCTTGGTTTTCTTCGTGGCATACAGCGTATGAAGTCGGATTCAGCTGCAAGTCTTGAAACGCATGTACCAGTATGAGCCCGGTACGTACGCACGCTGACTTCCGATTTCAATTTTCACATTGTTCGGCGGATGTATGACTTGCTTCAGCTATATACGATATCGCTCTACGCGCCAAAATCGATACCAGTATGCATTCGCGTTTCACCAACCTGTTGTTGTCCAAAGGCTAGCTCGGAGAAAGCTACGTCACAGCTGGCTACAGCCGTTGTCGCGGTGACGCCTTCCTCTTCCCCGAGGAAGAACCTGGACACCATCGATAGAGGTAACGGGAGAGGGCAGACACAGCGAAAGAAAACTTTCGGGACCCAGACATAGCGTCCTCAAACGAGAGAAAAGAGGTCTTACTATCCGTCTAGGAAGAGTCTAGACACCATCTATTCATAGAGAGCTGACGGAAGAGGCGGCACGTGCTACGATATAGCTATTAAGGTATACCGCTTTTTGCCCAAACTACTTTCTGGACAACGGGTTTCCTTAACCTAGTAACCCAAAATCGTCGGGGTAAGACGCGTGCTACGATAGAGGCGCGCCACGTTTTTTCGGAGATTTCCTCAATTTGGACGCTTAAGACCTCTCCCAAAAACTGGTTCGAAGAAAATCAAAATGCTACCTGATGAAAAATCCCATGGCCTAGGTACACAACGAGAATCGTACAAAAAAATATGGCCAAATATTTTTTTTTTTCCGACGATTTTGGGTCAAGGAGCCCCGTCATTCAAAAACCATTTTCGCCAAAAAAAGGTATACCTCAATACCTCTATTGTAGCACGCCTCTGAATGCCATTCCTGTTTTGCAAATGTGACCTTTTCTTGTTTGCCTTCGTAGGCCATGGAATTGTTCATCAGACTGATTCTGCGATAGAAAGCCCCCCCCCCAAAAAAAACAGCGTTTTTTTTTTTTTTACCGAACGTTTCATGGCTGCTCGATACAAGGAAGGATCCTGTGAAGAAGACGTCTTCATATTACATGCAGTGTGGTTGTTTGCAAGGGACTGTCGAACGACGACGTCGGTGTGGCAAGGGGCGCCTTTTTTAATGAGGTACGGCCGGGAGCTTGGGTTCAACAACCGACGATTTCGTCAAAGAAAAGTTGGGCGAGGCTACCGTAGAACGAGTCATCATCAGGTTTAGGCTTCATTTATCTCGAAACAAGGCAGCTTTTGCCCTAGAGCGGTATTATACTAGTAGCAGTATACACCTCCTCATCAGGTTCGGAGTCTTGGAAAAAAACAAGGGTCGGTGCCCTTCCACCGCAGCTTGTGTGAGGGAGGAAACAGTGGTGCCAACGGACGCCTTTGGAACTTCAGACGACGCGTGCTACCATAATGGAGGTCGCACTTTTCGGGCATTTTTGTTTCCTGGACGACGGTGTGCTTATCAGATGTCCTTACCTCTCCTTAACCCAACATTCCTCGCTTGTTTTTTTGGTCTTTCTTGTTTTGCATTACGCTTTTTTCGTATGCTTAGGCCGTGGATAGTGTTAATCACAAAAACGCTTTTACGTTTTATTCAGAATCATATTCTGGGTAGGGTATGAAGCAGTTTATCAAGCCAACAACCTTGCAAGGGAAAAAGTGGTGCCCCTCTAGACCGTAGCGTGTGTGGAAGGGAAAATGTGGCGGAAACAAGACTGACGATGACGGCACCGGTCGCACGAAGTGACTCCCGGGGCAGGACACGTGCTCATGCGTACTACGGTAAGCGTAGCGATTTCTGGGCAAAATGGGCGGAGGCCACGCACGGCATAATTTCGCGGGGAGGTCTTGTATTAAAACAGAGGGACCAACCTCTCCTTTTCGAGATCCCAACGAACGAAGCGAATGCTTATAAGCGCTCGCAAGAAGTCTAGATAGACTAAAATGCCTGGTCGGCGCAGATCAGGGTAAGCAAAAGGAGAGGAGGTGGCGAATAAATTATATACGCAGACGGAGAGCCGTGCCACTATTAACGGAAAGGTCTTGTAGAGAGAATAAGGATTGTTACTATTCGAAAAGAAGAAAATTAAAGGGGAGGCTAAAACTTGATGAAGTTCATCACCTTAAAAGCTCGAACTCGTGGGCATCCTCGCTCTTCCTTTCAGGTAGCGTCACGTCTTCGCCGAACCACCCCACGTTCCCAGTCACGACGCTCGAGTGAGCATAGGGTATGCAAGTCTGATGCGAAAAAAAAAGCAGCAAATGCGTTTATCGCCCGCGTGACCGTTAGTCGTGAAAAACGCGCCTTTGTCGCTCGCCTCGAGTGAGCGTGTGGGGCATGCAAGTCTTCTGCGATTAGGCAAAGTATTCATGCGTTTGTATGCAGACGAAATGCGCAATCACCGTAGTTATTCCTACTGTACTCGAGGGGGCGTGAGGTATACAAACCCGCTGAGAGAAAAAAAAAGCACCATCGCATCAAGGGTGCGGTTGGGGGGATGTTATGGTGGTGTTATGATGATGTTATGATGATGTTATCATGATGTTATCATGATGTTATCATGATGTTATGATGATGTTATGATGATGTCATGATGATATTACGATGATGTTACGATGGTGTTATGATGATGTTGTGATGATGTTATGATGATGTTATGATGATGTTATGATGATGTTATGATGATATTACGAGGATGTTATGATGATGTTGTGATGATGTTACGATGATGTTATGATAATGTTATGATGATGATGTTACGATGATGTTATGATGATGTTATGATGATGTTATGATGATGTTATGATGATGTTATGTTGATGTTACAATGATGTTACGATACACCCCCATTTTTCACTGCTATATTTGAGGTTTTCATCATTCGCACGAGTGACTCCGCACCTCACTGACGATAAAACTTTAGGTGATTAGCTTGGCGCAGAGGAACTGTAACACTTCCATTGCGGATTCATGTTGCGAAATTAAAAGAAAAGAACCAAGCTTAAGACCGCAAAGGAATAGGCCCTTTTTAAGGGGCCCTTATTATGGTACCGTAGCATTGGTCATCAGTATACATATATATAGATAGATATAGATATATGTATATAGGCGCATGCTACGATAGAGGTAGCAGTTTTCGTCTGAAATGGTTCCTGAATGACGGGGCTTCTTAACCCACCTTAACCCGAAATCGTTGGAAATAGACCATTTTTTGTGCATGATTCTCGTCGTGTACCTAGACCATACCTGGTATGAGATTTTTAACCCAGTGGTATCAGTTTTTATGTTTCTGCAAATCAGTTTTGGGAGAGGTCTTTACCTCCCGAAATTGAGGAATCTCAGAAAAAAAGTGGTGCGCCCCTTCCGTGTGGCGACTGATTCTACAATAGCCCCCCCCCAAAAAACAGCGATATTCTTTAACGAAGGTCTCTTGGCTGCTCGACACGAGGAAGGATGCTATGGAAAAAAAAAACTTCGCATATTTTCTTGTTTGCAAAAAAGGACTATCAAACGATGACGTCGGGGTGGCATAGGACATCGTAGTTCAGGAGATACGGCCGGGAGCTGGTTTCAAAACCGACGATTTCGTTAAAGAAACGTTGGGGGGGGCTACCGTAGAACGACTCTGGTATTATTGTTGATCACTACATATTGCAAATGTTTCGACGAAATCTTCGATCTCACAGCGGGAGTGTATTTGTGATTTTCATCATACATACCTTCGCAAAGAGACGGAATGAAGCTCAATTCGTCCATGTTGGCGAGCAGTCGTAGACGGTATCTGCAACATGTGGTCGGGTTTGTGGATTACGAGAGATAGAAAAGGGCAACGCAGCGAGAACCACTACCCGGCAGCAGTCATAATATTTCCTCGATAATCAGCTATCGCATAGCAGAAGAACGAGACGAAGTGCATTCGCTGCTCGGAAGTGACGGTTCACTTATAAAACGATGGTTTCATTTTGGGAAGGGCTGTGCGCTGACTGTGGATTTCACGGGGCTAGTTATTTGCAGGCCCAGTCCATTGCCATACCACCACTGACGATGCGTGCTACGATGGAGGTACGAGTACAGCATGGGGCCCCCAATAAGGCGGTCTGAGCAAGGTGGTATCTCGATCTAAGGCGGTCAAAATCCTCTGGAGGTACAGTAGGGGTCCCCCAATAAGGCGGTTTGAGTAAGGCGGCATCCCGATATAAGGCGGTCAAAATTGCTTTGGAGGTACAGTAGGGGTCCCCCAATAAGGCGGTCTGAGTAAGGCGGTATCCCTATATAAGGCAGTCAAAATCCTCTGGAGGTACAGTAGGGGTCCCCCAATAAGGCGGTCTGAGTAAGGTGGTATCCCGATATAAAGCGTCAAAATCCTCTGGAGGTACAGTCGGGGTCCCCCAATAAGGCGGTCTGAGCAAGGCGGTATCCCGATACAAGGCGGGAAAAATCCTCTGGAGGTACAGTGGGGGTCCCCCAATAAGGCGGTGTGAGTAAGGCGGTATCCCGATACAAGGCGGGAAAAAACCTCTGGAAGCACAGTAGGGGTCCCCCAATAAGGCGGTGTCCCGATATAAGGCGGTATCCCGATATAAGGCGGTATCCCGATGTAAGGCGGTATCACGACACAAGGCGGTCAAAACCGCTTGGCGCGACTGGGAGAGTGCACTCGTAACCCGGAACGAATAAGGTGGCTACCCCCAATAAGGCGGTCATATTGCTCCATTAATAGTACCCCACCGCCTTATAGGGGAACCCTTACTAACGCTGCTGTATTTATTGGACTATATTATAAAAATTAAAATACACTCCAGCTGTGAGATCGAATATTTTGTCGAAACTCGGACTATATGTATGTCTTTGATATTATATGTCTTTGATATATAGCGGGGCTCCATTTCCAGCTCCTAACATTACTCTATCATAGCCTAACTCCAAGTGTTTTGTCCCCATGTCGGGAGTGCGGTGTTTTTTTTTTCTGTTTTTTTCATCCACCGGCGGATGGGGAAAAATAAAGCTTAAGCTCACCACACTTCCACGCATTTTCATACGCGTCGTGTGTCCATTTAACTCAGTTGCTTTCGCAGCCGAACGCTAGTTGGCGCACCCTTCGGATCCCACTGTAGGGATAGCGTGAGCTGCTGTCCCTATCAGTGGTCCTCGTTACAACCCCGGCAGCGCAATTGCTAAAAACGGAGCTAAGACGGTTACGTATAAAGCCCTAAATCGTCTCAACGTGATTCGTGTGGAGTCATCCCACGCTAGGTTGTGCAGCATATTCTTCAGAAGTTTCTGAGCTCGTAACATTTGAGAAGGAGGTCAATATCGTACCCACCCGAGACATGCCTTCCAAGACATTCGTTCGCTCGATCCAACCAAAATGTTTCCAAGCACCACTCCTGTTGTAGTCCTAAAACGAATATACGCGAAAAATTATCAGACTAACCGGTGGTAGTTGTTCCACGCTCGAGGAGGTCAACCGGTCAGAAATAATGTCAGAGAAAAGCGTTTGGCCCCAAACCTGCAACCCCTACCGCACTATAGAGGGATGGTTATTTTGTAGTGTTACTTTGTTTTTCACCTAGGCCATGGGATTTGTTTGTTCACATCGGTTTGCATTTTCAATCTTCTCAAAATCAGATCTTGGTATTTTTTTCATCCCCGTTTATTATCCTCGCACTATACTCACGCTCTCCCTCCCAGTAGTAACTCAGATTCGGGGTCACATGGCGGGCCCTTCTCTCCCCTCCCCACTACGGTATGTGCCTTTATTTTTATCGCGAGAAGAATTCAGCATTTTCTTCCCTCGTCGACTCGCATCGAATTGCATCTAGATACCCACGCTGCTATTTTTAATAGGCGCTCTCAGCAGTTAATCCTTGTTTTTGGCATTTTTGCAATTATGTCCAAATCCCACCACGGTGGGCATCGAACTCAAGGACCAACGCTAGTAGTATTCGAGGGTAGCCACCAAATAGACCACCAGGGCGACCGGCCGGTATGGAGATCCCCAAGTCAAGAATCTTGCAGGCAAAATAGTGCTTCTGCCGTACTATTACTACTATTGCTACTAGTACTACTATTACTATTATTACTACTATTAGTACTACTAGTATTACGTTTCAAATGCGTAGCGGACCTGTTCCACTGGTAGAAGCAAGGTAGACTCGAAGCTCGTCGACTCCTTCGGATGGAAGGCGCGAGTGCACTGCCGGAGTGAACCCAGCTGCACCGCTACTCTCAGCGTGTTGCTTCGAGAAAAGGAAAAATCGCCCACTTTCTGCACGTTGATCTGCCAAAAACATCCATCCGCGAGATATGTGGTCGGATTTGGCAAAGAAAGAGGGGGGACAGCGTAGGTGGGTGGGTTAGCGATTTTTGAGACCCACGTAAAAGTTAGAAACACATATGTACCAGCTATGAAAGTTTAGTTTGCTTATGTAGGTCTTAGCTTATTTTTTTGGTCATGGCGCAAGCGCGCAGCACACGATGCATGCGATCCAGTTTTCAGCGCATCGGCGCTTGCAGCAAAACAATTTGTCGCTCGTTGTTTGTTTTCGCGTTGATCTGCCAAAACATCTGCGCGATGATTGGTTGGTCCGATTGAGCGAGGAAGGGGGAACATTGCGAACGCGTTAAGAGCACAAGGGTGGACACCAGCGTAGTAGGCGTTGTCGTGCCTTCAACGACGGACACTCGGCACATAGCACGCTACGACAGATGTTACATCACGATTCGTATCACCATTCTTTATCCGAGGCTCTAAACCTCTAAGAGCTGGTTTCGACTAAAATTGGAAGCGCACCCCTATGATATGAGGCCAAAGCCCATGGCCTGACTCACCCCGCGGTAGGTGTTGCACTTTTGGGTCAAATGTTTCTGACGTTCTGATGGGTTGAACTCCCCAAGTGCGGTGGGACTATCGATTTTTCATTTTTTTTTGTTGCGAGTATATTTGTTTTAGAACTAGAATTTTCATAGCGCATCTCATGTAAATGTTGGTCGGGTTTGTTGCGCGAACGGATGATGTCTTCGATGCCATGTTTCGTGTGTGATATTGAGCTCCCCTCGCGTTAGGAGCTCAGAAACTTCTTAGAACCTGCTGCACCCCTATAATAGCGTGGGATGACTCGCCCTCTAGTCGATACAAAACAACATTTTGTGAAACATTTTGTGGAACATTATTTTTTTGAAACCGTAAGAATGACATGCGGATGATTTTGGGTTAACACCCTCACTGCTGGAAGCCCTTTTTTCAAAAAAAGACTTGAAAGTAGTATAGGGAGGGATTGTGGGGGCTCTGAAGGGGTTAAGGAGTCCCGCCATCCTGATTATTTTTCTAGCATCCCCCAAACACTAGAGATGTGAGTCGGCAGGACATGACGACTAAAAACTAACCGGTAGGTAGCCAACTAAGTCGGCAAGTCGACTGGCGCACCCAGCTAATGGCCAGCCGACTCGCCGACTAAAGTCAGACGAGCGAAGCAAGCCGAATCAGCCCCCCCTGGCCGAGAGGGCTCCGGTCAAAACGCAAAAAAAACGCACTCCGCGTTAAACAATCCTTCCTACGAGTATGGACACCCAAGAAGTCGGATAGTCGGCATCTCCGGGGGAAACGACTAACTATTAGTCCGACTAGTGACAAGTTGATCACTTAAATCGTGCCGACTCACGGCTCTACCGAAACACTGACTCTTACGTTCCTGTTGGGCTGCAGTGGGGGTCTCGATTTGAGAGACGCGTGCTACGATAGAGGTGGTATTCATCGCGCTTCAGTGGCAAAATGTTTCCTAAAGGACGGGGCTCTGTAACTCAAAGTAGTCGAAAAGGTCAATTCTTGTTTCTATATCCCAAATACGTTTTATTTTTGTTTAACTAGGCCATGAGGTTGTTCATCGGGTTTGCCCTTTCAGCTTACTCTACGCTATTAATAAGTCACTTTTTGGGGAGGTATGGAGCTCCTCATCAGGTTATGAGCCTCAGCAAAGCGTTGGTGACTATTAAGAAAATAAATAAATACATATCGCACTACAGCTGTGAGATCGATTGTTTCGTCGAAAATCATATTTGCAAGCGGTGTGGGATACTCCGATCGCGCGTGTCACGGTGTGTGTGTCCTCGTCAAGGATATAATAGGTCGGCAGCGGGTAAAGTATACCAGGCAGCTCCTTAAAAAAAAAAATGAGTACAGGCGAGACATGCCGACCGAAAGTCGGGCTACCCACTGTCTTTTCTTGTTCGTTGGGCTATGGCCCGTGCTACGATATAATTTTTCAGGTTTACGTCTTTTTTTGGCTTTCTTGGTTTCTGAATGACCGGGCTCTTCAACCTATTGATAACGTAGTCGGAACGTCATTCTTATTTCGCCAAATGCGTTTTGTTTCGTATTCCCTAGGCCATGGGGTGGATTATTCATCGGGGTTTCCCTTTCAATTTTTTTCTCATAATCGATTTCTGGGTAAGTAAGGTATGGAGTAGTAGTTTACAAGGGTGTGTTCGGTACGGTACCGGTAGTGATAGCGTACCGAACCTACCGAAATGTCCGGTATCGGTATTGACGTCGTACCGAACTTACCGAAGTGTCCGGTACCGGTATTGATGTCGTACCGAACTTACCGAAGTTTCCGGCACCGGTATTGATGTCGTACCGAACTTACCGAAGTTTCCGGTACCGGTGTTGACGCCGTACCGAACTTACCGCAGTGTCCGGTACCGGTAATACCGGCAGTATATACCGCCGGTACGCCTCGGTACGTACCCTACCGAACACACCCTTGGTAGTTTATTAAGTCAAAAACTTTGCGGGGAAAAATGTGTGCCGCCGTCCTGCCGTAGTCTGTTTCCCCAGAAAAACCTTATTATTAATAACTGCTTGACTGCGCAATGCTCTCATCGGCAGTGGGTAGTATATACCTGGTCTAATTCCATGCTCCGGTACCATAAGGGTCCCTTTACCCCTTTTTGGCCACTTTTTTCTGCAGTGGCTCGGGGTCACTCGCGCGAATGACCCCCCTGTTCCTTTGCGGCAGTGAACTTTCTTTCGTGCTGTTTGGAGAGTTTCGATGTGAAATCCCAAACGGGACGGTTAGCGACGCTGCGCCAAACGAATCTTCGAAATACTTTTTTTCAGTGAGGTACGGAGCCACTCGCGCGAGTCATCAATACACAGCAGTGGTCAAAAAGGGGGCAGGATAGAGTATGACACTACAATGCCCTAGCCTTGATCTATAGCCTTTTAACACAGGCGAGACACGCCGATTTTAACCGCTCTAAAACTTATTTTAGAATATCAAAGCTTTTACCCAACGTTAACTAAAATCTGTCCCCGAAAAACCTGGACCCAGCTGCCCCAAGAGCTGTTCTCGTCTGCGCTCTTGAACCGGGATACCCACTGCCTTTCTTGGTCTTGGGGCTGTTGATAACGAGTTAGAGGTTATTAGTCCGTTTGATCACCGGTAAAAGGTTAATGGATTGCCTACCCAACCTAACCCTTTAAATACTGCCCCCCGCTGAAACGGCGGGATGTCAGGTCGGCCAGATACACGGGCGTGCGTATCAGTCTCCACGCGGTTCTCTTTCCTGGGGATACCAGGGAGAGTACCTTTCAAATTCGACATGGCGCAAGTCGCATACGTTTTATTGTTGGTGGCTGGTGAGGTTCGTACCTTCGACCCACAAACGCATGGTCTGCCGACGACGCCATTTGTTAATTATTTAGAAGGTATTAATCCGTTTGACCACTGGCAAGAGGTTAACCAATTGCCTACCCAAACAAAGCCTTGTAGCCCTATGCTGAACTGTGGTAGCTCACCTGCAAGGCGAAAGGCGTCGGGACGGGTGGAGTGTTGGGCAGCAGCACCCTCGTTCCGTCCTCGATGTCGACCCTTTTCATGTCGCTAGCCTCATCCGATGCATCTTTACCTGACAACGCCACGCACAGCGTGAGGATAGCATGGGCAACAAACAGTTCGAGCGATTTGTTAGCCCTTCACCATGTTTCTATTTTGTTTTAATTCTCCATATTGTACTTTCCATCTCGATGTAGAAGCTTTTTTAACCTCATCGGTCTTCTGGACAAGCCGTGGTCACAGGTGTTGTCCCTCCCCCTCCCCCCCTCCCCAGATAATATGCGTGCCTTCACGTTTGTCGCAAGAAAAGTCCAGCATCTGTCATTCACAACGCGCAACAAAACAACCAGGCGAGCTCGAATGCGAAAACCTCAAAAGACAAACAAAAAGTGCTACCAACGCTTCGCAGCGATGCTTGAATGATTTAGGTGTCGCCTTACCGTGAAAAGAAAGTGCATCGAATGGCAGCTGCGTCGTATTCCAGCCGAAGAAAACGCGGCGGACGAGCGAGCTCGAAAAGTGCAAAGAACCCCCCTCCCCCCCCCCGCCCCGCCGAAAACTGAAAGTTCGACCAATATTTATCGTCCATATACTCGTTTGCTTATACCGGGGAAACACAGTAATCAGGACCAAAAATGGTTTGTAGAAAAACATGAGGAATATGTATTATAGGGGTTTTGCATTATCGTAGGTAGGTCCTGCATACTATGGTGCCCCGTGAATGGTTGGGTGGCCTTAACAACCCAATATTTCGCAACACGACTGTTCAGTTTCATGTTGTGTAGGGTGCCGCCGAACCGTAGACGAAGGTAAATCGTATAGGTTTTAGTGTAGGCGCGAGTCGCGTGCTACGATACAGGTTTTAAGGTATACCTTTTTTTGGCGAAAATGGTTTGTGAACGACGGGGCTCCTTAACCTAAAATCGTCGGGAAAAAAAATAAATGATAGGTAATTTTTTTCGACATGATTCTCGTTGTGTATCTAGGCCATGGGCGTTTTTATTCGGTAGCAGATTTATTTTCTCCGAATCAGTTTTTTGGGAGAGGTCTTACGATCCCGAAATGAGGAGTAGTATCACAAAAAAATAGCCAGTGCACCTCTATCGTAGCAAGCGCCGTGACAAGCGCTACGATAGACGCACACCAACCATTGTGTTTGCCCTGCAAGGTTCTCGGCTCAACGCCTTTTCACTACTGGAAACCCTTTATTTTACAAATTTACTTGAAGTTAGAATGGGGAGGGGTTTTGGGGCTCTAAAAGGGGTTAACTGTATGCCTCACCCAAAGCTTGTTTTTTTTTTGTTTAGCAAAACTGGGAGTGCTTCTGTGATGAAAAAAACAAAACCATGGCCTAGATATACAAAAACAAGAACAAAAACTTGCACTTTTTAAACAAGAACTGAAAATTCCGTCGATTTCGGTTTAAGGAGCCCTCCCCCCGTCAATTCAGAAAAATGGATCTGCGAAAAATAAGTGCTACCTCTATCTACCCTACGAGCGTGCTCCGGGTCGCGCTCCAGTCCGAAGAAGCGGCGAAACGAACAAAGCTCGTTAATGCCCCTTCTTGACGCGCGCTTGAACGCGAAACAAACAAACAAACAAACAAACAAACAAACAAACAAAAATGACAAAAATGACAAATACATCGCATCGATACTGCATTTCTTGTTGTGCAATATCTGCCATCCGACAATGATGCATGGCATGTGCTTCAAAAATGCCGATCACTCGTAAAACTATTTACTGAGAAGCGGTATATGGTACATCGTTTTTTGGCCAAAAACTTTCTGCTGGATTTTTGATGGAGCTTCTCAATTCAAAATCGTCGGAATTTCACTATTTTTTTTTCCTTCAGCACTTTTCGTTATATGCCTTGGCCATGGGATTTTTCACTGTGCAGTATGTGCAGTAGGGCAAGAGTGCCCCAGTAAGGCGATGGTGTGCGAGAGCAATATGACCGCCTTATAGAGGGAAGCCCGCCTTATTCCTTCCAGGATATGTGTGCAATTCCCCAGTCTCGCCAGGTAATTTCGACCGCCTTATTGGGATACCCGCCTTATATAGGGATACTGACCGCCTTATTGGTGACGGGGTGTACTCGATATTCATGCATCGTCGTAGCCATATGACCATAGACCCTCGCATCCCTACTGTGCCGGGAAGAAGCACGTCCTGTTTTCACCAACCAGGCAGACATTGCTTGCACCAAGCGCGAAGCGCCGTGAGGTGTTCGTGTTCGGCGAGTCGCATGAAGGGCGAACTGCATCCTTCCAAGAACCGCTCGCAAGATGGACCGCGGCACCTTGTGCCTACTTTCTTGCTTATGGATGACAGCGCCAATGAGTTGCTTTGTTTTCTCGTGTGGCCACTCCAGAGACAGCCATGGGTATTACTATGAAACTGCCTCGTGGATGCCTTACCATGTTCACATTGCGTTAGGCCATCACTCCCCTTGCGCGGAGTTGGGGTTGTTGGGGGGAGGAGCCCTACTGCAAATCCCTTCTCGGGCAAGGGATGGAACTCCTGAAGTGACATGCCTCGGGAAAAAAATGCTGCACTTTTACCGTATGCCAAGGTGTATCGCGTGACGGCTGCGTTGCGTAGTCAGTCGGAAGAGTCGGGGGACGAAAGTGCTCGTCAAAGCCCGCGTGCTCGCTCAAACGCGAAAAATACATTAACACGAAAGGGCTCATCGTTAGGTGCCTTACCAACCAATTATTTTGCATCGATTATCGTCTTATTATGTTGTACAGGTAGGTGCCGCCTTTCAGCAGAGGAAGGTGCATCGCATAACGGTTGGGTCGACAACGGAGTTGGGGGGGGGGGTGGAGTTAAAGGAAGGAACTAACAATACGAAGTGGCAGAGAAACGTCCCATCTGCGTCCCATCTGAATGTCCGACTAATTCTTCGCATCGAAAGCATTGTTGTTGGATGTCTTGCCGTAGACGAAAGTGTATCGCATGACGGTTTGTGTCGACAGTGGGGTGGGTGGACCGAGAGGAATACGCCAAAGAAAGGCAGAGAAACGTCCAATCTGAACGTCCTACTAACTCTTCACATCGACGAAATGTAATTGTTAGGTGTCTTACCGTAGCCGAAGGTGTATCGCATGACGGAGGGGTCGCACTCCAGTCGGAAAAAGCGGCGGACGAATAAACCCGTCAAGGCCCGCTTGTCGCGCTTCTTTCTGCGGAGCCAGCCCGCGGTCGGATGGTCGGGGTGCACCGGGTCTTTGCAGTAGTCCGGGATAACCAGCTGGGTCATGGGGGGTGGAACGTGCAGAATGTTTGAGCAAACAACGTTGATTAAAAATCAATATCGGGATACATGAAGCAACGAAACGAACAGCAAATCAAGAATGGAAAATCCGACGATTTTGGGTTAAGAAGCCGCATCCTCCACAAAAAAAAATGTTTCAGCCCCCCAAAAAGCTTGCCTTTATCGTAACGCGCGAGTCCGCCTTCTACCACTACTGCTGAACCCTAAGCGGGGCGTCTTTTTCCTGGATATGAGCCATCCCACGCTAGATAGAGGTGCAGCAGAAAGTTTCAGGGGTCCTAGCATGTGGAGGTCAACATCTCACCCACCCGAACATGCCTTCCAAGACATTCGCTCGCGCGACCCGATCAACACGTTTATGCGCTACTCTCTGGACGCGTGCCACGATAGAGGTGCACTGGCTCTTTTTTTCTAATACTACCCCTCAATTTAGGAGCTCAAGACCTCTCCCAAAAACCGATTGGGAGAAAAAAAAAATGCTACGAGTACTTGTACTTGTACCGGATGAAAAATCCCATGGCCTAGGTAAACGGCGAGAATCACGCAAAAAACAAAAATGGCGCATTTCCGACGATCTTGGGTTAAAGAGGCCTGTCATTCAGAAACAATTTTCGCCAAAAAGAGGTATACCTTAATGCCTCTATCGTAGCATCCTCGTAAAAAATATCAGACTAACCGATATATCCCACACTTGAGTAAAGCCGCACGATATAGAGTTATTAAGGTATACCATTCTTTTTGTGGCTGAAAAGTTTTTCTGAACGGCGGTAGGTAGGGGTGCGCTCCCTTCTTTTTTTTCCCTTTTTTTCGGAGCTTCTTTCACTTAATTAAGGAGTTCCATACCTCGCCATTAAAAAAATAGATTTTTTGTTGGGAAGAAGAAAAAAACCCCGAAAGTTAAAGGCGATAAGCAGGCCTGGTGGCGACACAAAGCTACGTGCGGCAGCAAAGTGAGCAGGACGCGCGCTACGATAGAGGTGCACCACTTTTTTCCTTAATACTACCCCTCACTTTAGGAGCTCAAGACCTCTGCCGAAGACTGATTGGGAGAAGAAAAAAACTGCTACTGGATGAAAAATCTCATGGCCTAGCTAGGGACACGACGAGAATCAAGCAAAAAAAATGGCGTTTTTTTTCCGACGATCTTGGGTTAAGGAGCCCCCGTCATGTAGGAAATATTTTCCCCCAAAAAAAGAGGTACACTCGTCATTAGGACATATTTTCGCCAAAAGGAGGTACTGTACCTCTATGATAGCCTAGCACACGTCGAATATACTCTACTGGTATAGCGTGTGGTTAACACACAAAAGTAACACCAGGTATTCAAACAATATTGAGTAGTTTTGTCAGAAGTGTGCGACTACACCCCACCCAGCAGAAAGGAAAAGCCGCCCAACCTGCGATATTCCACAATGATTCTCCCACTATTAATACTACAAAGCCGATCCATTAATTTTGGAACTCTCCAATATAATAACACCGTTTGTCGCCGCTGTATTCTTGTGCAAAGCACGACCAACATAATGGTTCCGATTAAAATAAAGTGTCACGCCATTTGTTGCACACTCGAAAGTTTTTTTTCATGGTTTTGATGGTGTTATCATGGACCACGGCTAAGATAGGCGGGGGTGGGGGGGGGGGGGGTGCTTTTCTCACAACCGGATTTGAGCCACTCGCCCGAGGGACTCTGCGCCTCACTGAAAACAACGTTTTCGGCTGCTTATTTGGTGCAAGGGGGCTAACCACATCCCATGATGGTCTCACACCGCTTAAAAAGGACTGCACGGAATCTTGAGACATCAGACGCCAAACGGAATAGGGGGGTCACTGGTGCGAGTAACCCCTAACCATAGCGAAAAGAGAAACGAAAAGTGAGCCCCCAACCGTACCTTCTTGGCCTTCTCCTCGTCCATTTCCGAGTTAGCCTGGCACGCCACTCGCAACACGCCAGTCCACCTATTATAACATCGGCAGCAAAAAACAAAACCCGTGCGTGAATATATTAAAGGACGATTGAAGACGACCCACGGGACTTCCATTTTTGTCAAGGACGCGCTGGTGTGGTGCTTCACCAAAACAAGGGACTGCCGAATACCGTTGAAAGGAATATATTTTGTGCTTTTATTTGTTGGTAAAATATCGAGGCCGTGGGCTGGGATGAATAACATATCATATCATATCATATAATTTCCGTTTCACTGTTTTGTTGATAAGCCACGGGTTGGAATGTAGATGATTGTTTATTAAATTCTGGACCACAACGAGAAATTGTCCGTTGCTTGTTTCGGCTGAAGGATTGAGGAGCTGGACTTCTAGGAAAGATGATTATAAGAAAGATGTAGCTCCGAGGAGACAATCGAACGAAACGTCGGTAAGCCTGAGCGGTTCAGGCACGTCGTTCAATTCATGGAGTGGATGATGTGAGTCCAGGTATTGGTCAAACGATAATAACATGAAGAACAACCCCATTGGATCATTACTTTCACGAGCTAACTTTCAGAGCTCGCGAAGCACAGGGAGGGGTCCAACGCAAAAGGCGCGAGATCCCAGGTGACCATCTCACGTCGAATATCGAGGAGACGTTACTGGTGATTGTACGCCAATCTACCAGGAATTGCCGTAGTTTCCCCCGCCCACCCACCCCTTTTCTTTTGAAGGTGAGGGGAAGGAGTTGTTACGAAGTATATTTTGTTTGCAACAAATTACGGTGAGGATTTTGAATGATCGGGGACCATTTGGGAAACTCGGTCTTCCGAGACCGTATAATAGGGCCCAGGCGAGGGGGCTAGGGGAGGGAGTAATAAAACTATTACACGTAGTAACAGCGCTATGAACATGGAGTGTTATCGATATAGGTGATTTCATGTTGATACCGTCAGTGCCGTTGGTAGCAGATTATGCCAGCGGAAACTCCCTCCCACGTCTCAGAGAAAAAAAAAACAACAACAATAGTCCAATTCGAAAGATACAGAACAATTAATATCATTGGCGTTGCACTGTTTTGTTGACATGTGCTTAGGCGATGGGGTTGTCCATCGAGTGAACTGCACATTTTTCTCCCAAAGCCGGCTCTTGGTTGTGGTGTAGATCTCCTAAAATCGAGGAAGGCGTCAAGGAGTCGACGCGTGCTACGACAGAGGTATTAAGGCATACCTTTTTTTGGCGAAAATATTTTCTGAATGCCGGGTCTCTATAACCTGTTGACCGTTTTGGGGCCCGTGTATATCTTGATTATATATTTATCGCATCTTGATTATAGTGTATAGCGACCGAAAAACGACGGTGGCGATACTTTCAAGCGTCTACCAGTAGCGTGAGCGCGCAGCAGTACCACCAGGAATATCATGCTGCGCCCTTCCCGTTCGAGTCTTCGCGTTGTTGTCGTTTGGGCATCGCTTTTTTTCACCGCCAACTAGCAGTGGCCGATGCCGTAAACTTCTTTTTTCTCTGCCAATTTTTCCCTCTGAAACCCCGAGCGGGTTCATATTAATAAAATCGTCGGAAGTGGTGTTCGTAGGGCTCGTCAAGCGAGGGTATAGGCTCAGGCAAACCATTGGGGCACTTCTGTACCGTGGCATTACGTGTCAAACTCATCGAAATTTGGCTTGCTACTCCACCACAGCAGCAGCAGCCCGCGTCTTTTTTCTTTGCGCGAGCACACAACGACACACGCTACAATAGTAGGTGCGCCATTTGATTTTGCCCTGCAATGGTTCTCGGCTTGAAGAGCTCTTACACCTCGCCCGAAAACAAAACAGATTTTGACTCGTAAAACTGAAAAGTGCAACCCGATGAACAAACCATCCCACGGGCTTAAGGTACAAAAATATATTCAAATCTGCAAAAGCAGAAAAAAAAGTAAGAAATTTTCAGGGCTTTTCACGGGTCATGACCCGAACCGCGGGTCGGGTCAAGGGGGTTTCAACATCTCGCGGGTCGGGTCGGGTCGGGTCGGGTCATAACGTTTTAAAATCTCACGGGTCGGGTCGGGTCGGGTCAAGAGGTTTTCAAAATCTCTCGGGTCGGGTCGGGTCGGGTCAAGAGGGTTCAAAATTTCGCGGGTCGGGTCGGGTCGGGTCAAGAGGTTTCAAAATCTCGCGGGTTGGGTCGGGTCGGGTCATCAAGAGGTTTTCAAAATCTCGCGGGTCGGGTCGGGTCATGACCCGCGAGATACGGGTCACTTCGCGGGTCAAGCCATAATGACCCGTGAGTTGTTTTGGGCTGACCCGCGGGTCCAACCCGCGGATCTGGCCGGCGGATCCGCCTTTTTCAAACTTACAGCTGAGAGCCACATTGATGCCGTGCAGGCGCCCCGCGGGTCGGGCCCGCGGGTCCGCCAATAAAATACAAACATTTCCGCTTCCTGCCTCCCTCGTGCCGATGCTCCGATCATATGTCATAACAGCGTGCAGAGCAATCACCAGGCAGTACCCCTAGCTACTCGTACCAAGGCATACAGCAGTGTGACGCGAATCCCGTACCTATTGAACCCGTAACAACAGTAGTAACATTACGGTCATACCAGTACGAGATGCGATCAAACGTAAAAAAGCAAGAAAGGGCAGTCGTCGTCGAAGCAGCAGCAGCAGCAGCAGCACTGGCAGCAGCAAGCACCAGCAGCAGACCCCGGATTCTCGCGGATCGCAGCCCCTGCTGACAGACCCACCGCCCCAGTTGTGTGCTTGCTGCCGGAGGCGGCTCAGCTAGGCTGCTTGCCGGGGCTGGAGACTGCACAGATAGAAGATAGATACAGCAGTACTAGTAGCTAGCTCGAGAATTATCATACCAGTACGAAATGTGACCAAACGTAAAAAAGCAAGAAGAGCAGTCGTCGTCAAAGCAGCAGCAGCAGAAGCAGCAGCAGCAGCAGCAGCAGGACAGCAGCAGCAGCAGCAGCACAGCAGCAGCAGCACCCTGGCAGCAGCAAGCACCAGCAGCAGACCCCGGATTCTCGCGGATCGCAGCCCCTGCTGACAGACCCACCGCCCCAGTTGTGGGCTTGCTGCCGGAGGCGGCTCAGCTAGGCTGCTTGCCGGGACTGGAGACTGCACACATAGAAGATAGATACAGCAGTACTAGTAGCTAGCTCGAGAATTATCATACAAGTACGAAATGTGACCAAACGTAAAAAAGCAAGAAGAGCAGCCGTTCGTTGTCGAAGCAGCAGCAGCAGCAAGCAGCAGCAGCAGCAGCAGCACAGCAGCAGCAGCACCCTGGCAGCAGCAAGCACCAGCAGCAGACAACGCATCCTCGCGGATCGCAGCCCGTGCTGACAGATCCACCGCCCCAGTTGTGGGCTTGCTGCCGGAGGCGGCTCAGCTAGGCTGCTTGCCGGGGCCGAAGATTGCACTTATAACTTATAACTAGCTCGCTCATCGGGTTGCTCGTCGGGTCACCCGATGGTCTAGCGGTACGGGCATGTCCATGCATGTGGGATGCGGTTTCTTTCCTATTTCTCGCGCGCACACCACATGACATAATCATCAGCTGTAAACAATGCCGGCAAAAAACGCAGAGAACACGACATACTGTGAAAAGTACGAGGGACCAAGGACCAACCAACCGACCGAGGTATACATGCTTTGACCCGTGACTTTTTTACTTTGACCCGTGAGAAATGTCACGGGTCAAGTTAACGTGACCCGCCAGACGACCCGAATCTCGCGGGTCACCCGGATTGTCGCGGGTCGGGTCGGGTCGGGTCAGGACGATTTCAAAATCTCGCGGGTCGGGTCGGGTCGGGTCAAGACGTCTCGAAAATCTCGCGGGTCGGGTCGGGTCGGGTCAAGACGTCTCGAAAATCTTGCGGGTCGGGTCAGGTCGGGTCAAGACGTCTCGAAAATCTCGCGGGTCGGGTCGGGTCGGGTCAAGACGTCCCTAAAATCTCGCGGGTCGGGTTGGGTCAGCTGACCCGACCCGACCCGACCCGACCCGCGAGATTTGACCCGACCCGTGAAAAGCCTGGAAATTTTCGATGATTTTTGATTAAGAAACTCCGTCCTTCAGAAAAATAAAAAATGTCCAAAAATGCTCCGTATCTCGATTGTGGCATGCGTCACACTCCTCGAGAGGACGGTCGACAAACAAAACCGCTCGTAATCTATGAGCGATATATTCACGGGGACTGCAAAGACGCTTTCCGATTGGCCCTGCGCATGCGATCACGTTCTCCCCATGGTTCTACTACACTTCCCATTACTTCGTGCGATGTTCTCCCATCCTTCTTTTATCTCAACCGCTACCCCCCTTGGCGCCCACACCCGAGAGTTTTGATTGATTACAACTTATGTGGACGTTCTTAGTAGAGCTGCACCTGTGGTAATCGGCGTCCGTCTCCGCGACGAGAATGACCGGATCACACCCATCCCGAACCAGGGCAAAACTTCGTGGAAGTCGAGCCTGAGCGAAAGGGTTGGCGTGAGGGAGGGGGGTGGCACGAAAATCCATGGAGATGTGAGTCGGCAGGATTTCACGACTAAATATTTGACACATGCTGCTAAACTTTTGGCAAACTCCGAATACAGTTTTTTCATTTAGTATACTAATAGTGCTAATAGTAGTAATAGTACTAATACTGTAGTACTAATAGTACGGTACAGGTGCAGCAACCATTGTTGTTTTTTCCCCCTGAAAAATTCTTGGCTTGCTGGCTTGGGGAGCGCTGTTGTACCTATAAACCAAAACCAAAAATTGGTTCTGAGAAAAAAGAAACGTGGCACCCGATGAGCAACCCAATGGCCAATTATAATTGGGTGTAAAGCAAAATCATATTGAAGAAAAACAAGAGCCTCCTTCTAAGGGTTGTGGGTTAAGGAGCACCGCCATTCAGATAATATTTCAGCTGAAAAAAGGTACTGCACCTCAATCGTAGCAAGCGTCGGCAGTACCTCTATTGTGGGTATACCGTTAGCCAACTAACTAGTAGTGAGAGTCGGCAAGTCGGCTCGAGAAGCGGTCTCCGATTAGCTCCCCGCGGCCGTGGGGAGCCCTGCCCGAAAAAGAAAAGAAAACTCCCCGCATAAAAAATCCGTTGTTATACGTATGGAAACCCGATACAAATCGGATTGCAGCACGCCAAGGAAATGTCTAACTAACTAATACCAGGTAAGAATCATACTCCGCCACGGGTGCGGCAGAAATTTCTGAGCTCCTAACGCTTTGGGATTCAATATCTCACCCGAAACATGACTTCGAAGGCGTTCGTTCGCGCAACCCGGCCATATTATTCCTATGCACTAGTTAGCCCTGAACTAAATGCACACGAAAAAAGTATCACACTGACCGATAGTCCCACGCTTGAGGAGGTCAACCGCACTAAAGAGGTTCGATAGTTCCACGCTTGATGAGCTCAACCGCACTGTAGAGGCCCGATATTTCCACGCTTGAGGAGCTCAATCGGTCAAAAGGTCAGAAACGCCTGGCCTCCAAAGGTGCAACTCCTCCAGTGGGATTGACTGAACTACAACGTGTTAGGTAGTTCACCATAGCTAGGCCAGGGAATGTGCCCCCATTTTTCACTCCTATATTTGAGGTTTTCATCACTCGCACGAGTGACGCTGTACCTCACCGACGAAACTCTTCCAGGCAATTGGCTTGGCGCAGCGTAGCTCACCATTCCATTGAGGATTCACATCGCAAAGTTAGAAGATAGCACCACTCAAGCGTATGACCGCAAATGATCGATTCTACGATACCCTCCCCCCCCAAACCCCGGCAATTTTCTCTAACGAACGTTTCATAGTCATGGTTCATGGCTGCTCTGCACGAGGAAGGATGCTATGAAGAAAACATCCTCACAACTTTTCTTGTTTGCAAAGGACTGCTATTAATACTACTATCGAACGATGACGTCGGGGCGGAAAGGGATACCGTATTTCAGGAGATACGGCCGGGAGCTGGGTTCAAAACCGGCGATTTCGTTAAAGAAAATTCGGGGGGGCTACCGTAGTAAGACTCGAATGGAAGAGGGGGGCCACTCGCGCGAGTGACCCCGAGCCATTGCAACAAGAAAAAAAAAAGTGACCCTCCTCCCGCAGCATGTATTATACTATGGGTTATACTATGGGCTACGATAGAGGTGCACCACTTTTTTTTCTAATTCTACTCCTCAATTTGGGAGCTTAAGACCTCTCCCAAAAACTGATCGTATGGAGAGAAAAATAAAACCGCTACCGGATGAAACATCCCACGGCCTAGGTACATGACGAGAATCAAGAAAAAAAATGAACTTTTCTTTCCGACGGCTTTGGGTTAAGGACCCTCGTCGTTCAGAAAACATTTCAGCCAAAAACAGGTATACCTTAATGCCTCCCTCTATCGTAGCACGCGTCGGCAACAGGAACAAGATAGGATAAGCAAACAGTGTTTTATGTAATATGTGGAAAAAGCGTAATGGGCGCCCCAAATAATGTTGGAGGTGTCTCTACTAGGAGTAGGAACGGTGCTCCGTCTCGAAAGGGATGCGCGGTTACAATGATCAAATGACTAAGGCAAGCAACAAATGAAGGCCCCTTCTCCTACCCGTGGCTTTGGTCAGTTAGTAGGTTAAAGAGCGCCGTCGGCGAGCAACCTTTTCTTAAGTATCGTAGCACGCGTCAGCCTTCCAGGCTCACCAGTTGCGCGCAGACATCCTCCTCGCCCCCTTCCAGCACGCCCGCTCCCCCTCCGACTCCCGCCGCCTCTTTATCTTCGCCTCCACCGATGTTTTTCGGAAAGAACGTGAGCGATGGCTCGAAGACGTGGGTGGCGTAGGAAAGTGACGCCAGATCCCACAAGAGGTCCTCGAATAGTTCGATCCCTTGGGCCGAAGAGGCCTGTCGTGTTCATCACGGTTTGGGTGTTGGTGTTGGTGTTGGTTTTGGCGTTTGTTTTTGGTGCTGGTTTCGTTTTGGTTTGGCTTGGGACGCGTTCTACGATAGAGGTTCCGAATGACGGGACTACCTAACCCAAATCGTCGGAAATGAACCATTTTGTTTTGAATGATTCTTGTTCCATACCTAGGCCATGGGATTTTTCCTCCGGTATCTCAGCGGTTTTATTTTGATCAAGATTAGGTTTTAGGCTAAGAAGGGCATGCCTTAAGCTCCCACGGTGAGGAACACTCAGAAAAAAAGTGGTGCAGCTTTATCGTAGCATGCGTCTTGGTTTGGCTTGGTTTGGCTTGGTTTGGCTTGGTTTGGCTTGGTTTGGCTTGGCTTGGCTTGGTTTGGTTTGGTTTGGTTTGGTTTGGTTTGGTTTGGTTTGGTTTGGTTTGGTGTAGTTTGGTTTGGTTTTGTTTTGTTTTGTTTGGTTTGGTTTGGTTTGGTTTGGTTTGGTTTGGTTTGGTTTGGTTTGGTTTGGTTTGGTTTGGTTTGGTTCAGTTTGGTTTGGTGTAGTTTGGCTTGGTTTGGTTTGGTTCGGTTTGGTTTGGTTTGGTTTGGTTTGGTTTGGTTTGGTTTGGTTTGGTTTGGTTTGGTTTGGTTTGGTTTGGTTTGGTTTGGTTTGGTTTGGTTTGGTTTGGTTTGATTTGGTTTGGTTTGGTTTGGTTTGGTTTGGTTTGGTTTGGTTTGGTTTGGTTTGGTTTGGTTTGGTTTGGTTTGGTTCGGTTTGGTTTGGTTTGGTTTGGTTTGATTTGGTTTGGTTTGGTTTGGTCTAGTTTGATCAGGCTTGGTTTGGTTTCGTTTTGGTTTAATTTGGTTGGTTTGTTTTGCGACGGTTCAAAGACGTGGGAAACGAAGGGCAATGGAGGGGCTAGATCCCGCAAGGTCCTCAAAGAATTCGATCCCTTGGGCGGAAGAGATCCGTCGTGTTCATCACGGTTTGGTTTTAGTTTTGGTTTCAGTTAGGTTTGGTTTGCGACGGTTCACGGATGGACGTGGGTAACGAAGGACAATGCTGGTGCTAATAGATCCCACGAAAGATCTTCGAATAGCTCGATCTCTTGGGCTTCGCACAAGAGGTCTCCCGGTATAGGTCGATCCCTAGAGCCGAAGCACCCTGTCGATGGCCATCATTGCCATCAAAGCTGTCAGGTGGGGCGTACACAATACATAACGATTGCACAAGGTAGCGTTGGGGATAGACTTACTTCAGCAAGGGTCCCGCAACAACGCCGTCTGAGCAAGATGGTATCCCGATACAAGGCGGTCAAAATCGCTTGGCGCGACTGGGGAATTGCACTCACAACCTGGAAGGAATAAGGCAGCTTCCCTCTATAAGGCGGTCATATTGCCCTCTGGCACACCACCGTCGTCCTGGAGAACTCTGCCCTAGTCGTACTGCTGCATATTTCGGGTAGACGGTTCAAATAGGGTTGACAATTGTGTAAAATGATCCTTTCAGAGTGAAGTCTTTTAGTTTGTTGTTTTGGACATACGGCTCTTGCGCAATACCGAGGCACACCATAGCGGGAAATGTAGGATCTAGATGATCACTTCTAACTTGACCTGCCGACTGCCCGACGCGAAAAAAGTTGTCCAAAGCTGCGCTTGTTGGTTTTAAGACAGGCTTCGTACTTGAAAGATACAAAGCACCACCGGAACTTAAAATCTCGGTAAAACTTACCCTTTGCCAACTCCTAGAATTATCCTAGTCTAGTTATCAGTGTTTCGTGCCCATATCGGGAGTGCGGTGCTGAAAGGGTTAAGAGGCACGCGAAAGCAAAAAAATCACGAAATAGAAAAACGACCCAGGAAACCAGAAAAACATTGTGTAAAAACTTGTTCGATACGACTGACCCTTAAATCGCAAAAGCGAGTACCCCGCTGTTGTTCTTCTGTGTGGAGCTTTACGTACCTGGTCATGGGTCGTTCCCAACGGAACAAGAAAAATCGCGATTACTACGAAAAAAAAAACCGATTCCACGCGCGCTACGATAGAGGTGCACTGGCTCTTTTTTTCTGAGGTTCTTCAGCTTAGGATCGAGAATTAGACATGTCCTTCTTAAACCAAAGACCGATTTGGAGAAAAGTCAAAACTGCTGATCGGATGAAAAATCCCATGGCCTAGGTACACGACGAGAATCATGCAAAGCTTTTTTTGCCTATTTCTGACGATTTGGGGTTAAGGAGCCCCGTAATTCAGAAACCATTTTTTTCAGACGAAAACTGCTACCTCTCTCTCTATCGTAGCACGCGTCAATCTCATCACATCTTACAAAATTGTACCGTAACATCGATTTACATGGAAATTATTTTTCTAAACTATTTGCGCGTTTTTTCACGAATTCTGGCATTTTTTCGTTGCTCGTTAGGAATGACCCTAAGAGTAACGCTTGAGTTGTTTTCTGGACACCGAACCAGTGCCACTTTGCTCCTGCATCTCAACCACAACAAACTGAAAAAATTCTAACTATTTTTACCTAAATAAAATGGGTGCGCAGGTCTGGAAAGGTTATCGGTTAAGGCAAGCGTACAGTAGAGTTCTCTCTATAGAGACGGTTGAGTAGTGCCGGTTGCCCGCTACAGTGCTTGTGGTTTTACTTGGCACATATGTGAACAACCAGTACCGGTAGTATGCGGAGTAGTGCCGGTTGCCCGCCATTGTGCTTGAGGAATCGTGGGGCATAGATGGGAACAGCCAGTAGTGGCAGTATGCGGGGTAATGCCGGTTTTCGCAAAGATTATCAGTGCCCGTATATTCGGATGGCACATGCCGCCACCACGTATAGAGGGGGCATTGGTGTACCCTGCTGTTGTTCTTTCTGTGGGGTCTACCTGATTGAGTATGACGCTTAGCTGCTTTCCGGAGATCGCGCCGATGCCACCTTGCTCCTGCATCTCGACCACGATGCGCCGCAAAATCTGTAGAGCTCCCTGAAACAGCCCCATGCGATGACCCAGCGTCTTAGAGTCCAGCGATACCACGTTTATCAGCGATGGGATGTTTTTCGTGTCGTACTGGCTGTCCAGCTTGGTCAGAGTCAAGGAGAAGTTTGGCGTTATCTGCACACGTTGGTCAGAATCAAGGGCGGGTTTTAAATTTAAGGCGAATTTCGGCGTTGTCTGCACACGTTTTGGTTAGAGTTAAAGCGCGGGGTTTGGCGTTATTTGGGCAGAGCTAGGGACAAGAAAATGGTTGCGTTTCCCGCATAAGTTTATCAGAGTTAAGGAGAAGTTCGGCGTTATCTGCACAAATTGGTTGTAGATAAGAACAAGTCGGGCGTTAACTGCACACGCTTGGGGCGTGATCGGGGGACGGCATCGCGATAGAATGTGTTGTATTTGGCTATCCACCTCGGTCAGAATTTAGGACAAGTTTGGCGTTATCTACCCACGCATTTGTCGAAATAATGGATAAGGTTGGAGTTATCTGCAAACGTTGGCCAGAGTTAAGGAGAGTTTCGATCAGGGTTATAGATCATTTCGGCATTACCTTAACAGATCGGCCAGAATTAAGGATTATATTTGGCGTTATCTGGTCAGAGATAAAAGAAGTTTGGCGTTATAGGGTCGGATTTAAAGAGAAAGTTGGTGGCGCAAGTTGGTCAGACTTAAGGACCCGTTTGACTTCATGAGCAAAGAATAGTCAGAAATAAGGAGAAATTTGGCGCTGTCTGCTCACGTCAGTCAGAATTAAGGAGGCGTTCACCGACGTCTGCACATTCTGGTCACAGTTAAGGAGAAGTTTGGCATTGTTTCTGAAGTTAGCCAGCGCTCAGGGGAAGTATGGCGTTGTCTGCACATGTTGGTCACAGTTGAAGAGAAGCCTGGTCGGAAGTATGGACAAAAACCTGTCGTTTTCTGCACACGTTGATCAGAGTTAAGCAAAAAATTGGCTTCATCTGTACGTATTGGTTAGAGACAAGGACAATTCTGGCGTTGTCTGTCATACGTTGGTCAGAGTTAGAGGCGAAAATTGTCGTTGTCGGGATCGGAGGTAACGACATGTTTGGCGTTATCTGTGTACGTTGGTCATACTCAAAGGGCAAAGTTTGGCGCTATCTGCACAGGTTGTTTAGGGCCAAGAACGAGCGAGGCATCATCTGGTCAAAGTTGAGGTGAAGCATGGCGTTATTTAGACACGGTGGTCAGAGTTTAGGAGACAGTTTGGCGTTATTTGACTACCTTGGTCAGAGCTAAGGCGAACTTTGGCGTTATTTGGTCAGAGTTCGTATTTTTTGCGTTGTTACCCGCTCGGGAGCAAGGAATAAATTGGCGTTATATGCACACGTTTGTCAGAGATAAGGAGAAGTTTGGCGTTATCTGCACACGTTTATCAGAGTTAAGGATAACTTTAGCCAGAGTTAAAGGCAAGTTTGGCGTTATCTGGACTCGTTTTCCACAATCAAGCAAGAGGAAAGACAAGTTTGGGGTAGTCTGCAAACGTTTAGTTTAAGGTGTGAAATTTGGGGTGTTGAGCGATAGAACGTTCTTATTTTTAGACTTATCGCTATAATAGTTCCACACCGGAGGAGCTCAACCGCACTATAGAGGTCAGAGGCAAGAAACGTTTGACTTAGAAAGCGCAACCCCTACCGCACTATAGAGGAATGGCTCCATATAGAGGCAACCCCAGATCCCCGCGGGGAACCTTGTATATAGGTATTGTTGCCCTCGAACATGAAAAATCGTTATAGTGCGGTATTTAGGTAGTAGTGTGAACTAAATACCTCCCTTGATTGCGAAAAAAATAGTGTAGCAGTACCTGGCATGAATTCATCCATTTTCACCACAACCCCGCCCGTATATGTGTGTATTCTTCCCATGGAACTTGTACTTACATTTACACCCATCTACATCCAGCACAACCAGTGTCCGTGCTGAGACCTCAAAGAGAGACGAGAAAAGCTTGTTTTGCTGCGGTCACAGGCTACGAGACAAGATATAGAATTTGTAAACACAGCAAGGTGATTCGGCCATGCAAATGCCAACCGCAATGATCATGTATGAGTACATTGTCAGAAGAAGCCAAACAAAAATATCAATGGGCGAAAGGATGCAGAAACAATTCTTCCCCAGGCCACCCACCTTAAAGTCGACGGTGATGTAGCCCAGTAGCTGGTCCTGAACGGTAATATACTCCGATTCCTTCACCTCCCCCGTTAGCCGAAACTCCCCTTCTCCCACCCTCCCAAGCCGTAGCCGAGCGTACCCGAAGAGTTTTCTCTTGGCGTTGTCCCCGTGAGTTACACGGACAAGCAGGTTTACGTTGGATGCCAGCATAAATCGAATACGCCCAGATCCGTTCCAATCTTCTTCTGTAGGGACGAAGCTGCAAGCAGTTTTTCAAGTTTGCATTACATTGTACAGCAGGGGGGGGTTACTTTGCGACGAAAAAAACAGATAACTTCGTTCCGAAAGCAGGTCGGGAGCCTTTCTATTTTTTTTCTAAATGTGCCACACGGCGAGCAAGTTTTTACGGCAGTAACTAATGGGGATGGGTGGAGAGCTCACTGCGGGTCAAGTTGATTTCGGACAGCCGTCAAGAACCGAACACGCCCGTGACCAACTCCAATATTTCCTGAAAGCACGAGACTGCGAATAAATCCTAACCACCCCGGAAAAAAAAACGAACGGAAAATAAAAAAAAAATACACCAGGTATGTACAAACTATAAACTATAAACCTAGAACCCAAAACCCCTAACCCCAGTAACCAGCCTGGGTCCAAATAAAATAACGCTTTCCTAACCATAGTCCAATGCAAACGTGGCTTATTTTTGGTCCCATACTAGTTTCTAGCTTTGTATCCCCCGACAGCTCGTTGTGCTTACGTCCGCGTCCCCCTGCTGGGTAAATATCAAACTATGTACGAGTTAAAGCGTCGGCGAAATGCTACAGCAGGAATATTGTTGCAGAACACATATTATTAGTGAAAGGGAGACGTCTCAATCAGTGCGAGCGACTATCGACATCTTGCGATACAACATGTTAGGTGTATCTACCGTAACCACGGCGCTAGCGGTCAATATACGGCCTACTGTAACCAACTGAGGTACGACAGTTTTTTCTTTAAATCCCACTGTTACTTTCCAGCTTTCGGACAAACCGTGGTCACAGGTGTCGTCCGCCCCCCCCCCCCCCCCCTCGGTACGTGTATTCGCCATTTTTGTCGCGCGCAGAGGGTTCAGCATTCCACTGCTCGTCGATTTTCATCAAAAATTGCCATCTCACGCCTTCGCGATTTCCCCGAGTCATTTTTTGCGCAAGAAAGATTCCCTACGAGTACGATCAATATTATGCACCCGGGGGAACTCGAACCAGCGAAATCGACCTTAGCAACAACGAGGTTAACCCACTAGACCACCGGGGACGCCGACTTGTCGGCGCTCACCGCCAGCTCAGTGGTTATGGTTCCTATCTAACAAAATCACAATCTGGGGTCCGTCTGCACAACATGGACAGCGTCCATGGACAGCGTCCGATAGACGTCTACTGTCACTTGTCCGTCGAGAATGACTCGTTTGTGACGTGAAAACGTCCACAACTGTATACAGTGGTGGTAATAGAAACCATACGTGCGTTGTCGACTCTTGCGAGAGCATAGAACAACAACCCTGAATATTTATTTCGTGCCAAACAAACGGGAGATTACGCCGCTTTCGTTCCCGACTAGGCACAAAATCTTCTACTTGGCGATTCGGAACATTCAACGCAGCGTGATGTTTTTAACAAAAAAGGAGGAAACGTCTTTTTGCAAGGTTAGGGTAGCGACCCTAACCCCAACGTTTAGATTCTAGTACGAAAACAAGGAGACGCACAGCAGTAGTTCTTCTATAGTGCCGAAATGTGCACTATAGAAGGAAATACCGGCATTATAGCGGCATCCGGCACTACTCCGCATACTAACACTACTGGTTGTTCCCATCTGCACCAAACGATTCCACGGGCACTATATCGGGAAACCGGGACTACTCAACCGGAACTATAGAGGGACCACTGCTGAAATGATATTGCAACTGAACAACCTTTCACGTGTCAGGCAGATCACATACCCCTACTACTTGATGATCAAGGTCATTCACTGGTGAAGATCTATATGATCTAGCCCGTGGTACCGGGTGGCAGCCGTACGATCTGCATGGTCTAGCGCTTGATTCCTGGGCTGAATCTGCACTTGATATGACACATGTACAGATAGATCCTGCACAGCACCTTATACCACTAGTTACAGTAGGACATGCTATGTGTAGATGGTCTATATGATCTGCATAATCTCGTAGATCATGATCTGTCCGAGGCATACGGAACCTTTGAAACGCGGTCGGAAGACGTTCATCGAAACCTACCTTCCCGTCGAGAAAGAATCGTTTCCGATTCGGAGAACGCGTTACGGCGCCGTCTTTTCGATGAGAGGAGGATGCATTTTGTTGCAGGATTAGGGCACTACCCTAACCCGTAGCTATCCCTAACCCCAGCATTTATATTATGCTATCAACAATAATAGTACCAAAACAAACAACACAGTAATGGTTCCTCTGTAGTGCTGGCATGTGCCAGCCTGAAACATCGGCACAATAGCGGCAACTGGCACTACTCTGCATGCTGATACCACTCGTTGTTCCAATCTGTGCCAAGATATTTGACAGGCAGTACAGCGGGCAACCGGTACTACCCAACCGGCACTATAGAGAGACCACTATACCTTAGTGATACTACACCTGCACAACCTCTCACACGTTGAAGAGGTCACATACCCCTACTTGATTATGAAGATCATTCAGTGACGACCTGTATGGTGTAGCTCATGTTACCGGGTGGGAGCAGTACGATCTGCATGGTCTAGCACATGTCTTTTGGGTTGAATCTGCAATCGATCTGTTCAGATCCTGCATCTGAGCATCTTATAACGGGAGATACAGGGTATGCTAGTATAGATCTAGATTATCTGTATGATCTATACAATCTATGTGATCTAGATCATGATCTGTCCGAGGCGTGCAACCTTTTGAACGCAGTAGGAAGACGTTCATTAAAACCTACCTTCCCTTCGAGAAAAAATCGTTTCCGATTAGGAGAACGACCTGCGGCGCCGTGTTTTCGATGGCAGGAGGAGGCGTTTCAGTTCAGGATTAGGGTACTTGAAACTAAACCCAACCCTAACCTTTTTATGCTGTATAGTGCAAAAACAAACCAGACACACAACTGTAGTGGTTCCTTAATAGTGCCGGTATATGCCAGCCGGAAACATCGGCATTATAGCGGCAACCGGCACTAATCCGCAAACTGACACTACTTGTTGTTCGTGTTTGTGCCACGCGATTTCACAGGCACTATAGCGGGTAACCTGCACTGCTCAATCGGCACTATAGAGAAACGCAGCCGGCAGACGCTCATTACCACCTACCTGTCCGTGGAGAATGACTCGTTTGCGATGCGGAACACGCACTGCACCACCGTATTTTCGATAGCCGGGGGAGGCATCTCGCAGTCATCGGAGTCCTCACTGAGAGGCGCTGCTCCCACCTGAAGCCTGACCTTGCTGTGTGCACGCGACAAAAATCACACAAATAAGGTCAGGGGGGAGCGAAGCAAAATGCGTATCGAGGCTCTGTCTCTGTGACAAGAGCTGCAGAGGTGGGACCGAGTGTGTGTGAAGATCACATGTGAAGAAAAACGAAGATAGTTCGGAAAGTGGTGCTTGAGGCCAAAAGGTGGAAACGAAAGAGAGAGATGGAAATAGTTGATGGAAAGAAGAAGTGATCGAGATGGGGCCACCTGCACTACCTGCAATTTGGGTAGAAGCTCATGAAAGCTTCCATGGAAGCGTGGAAGCTTCCATGGAAACTTCCACGACATGGAAGCATGAAAGCTTCCACGAAATTTACTTCCACGGAAACTTCCACGGAAGCTTTCGTGGAAGTAAATAGATTTCACGGAAGCTTCCACGGAAGCTTCCAGGGAAGCTTTCACGGAAGCTTTCGTGGAAGTAAATTACTTTCACGGAAGCTTCCGTGAAAAAAATCATGGAAGCAAGTTTACTCCGTGGAAGCTTTCGTGAAAGCTTCCGTAGAAGCGAATTTTCTTCCTTGGAAGATTCCGTGAAAGCTTCCACGAAAGTTACTTCCACGGAAACTTCCATAGAAGGTTTCGTGGAAGTATATAGCTTTCACGGAAGCTTTCACGGAAGCTTTCGCGGAAGTGAATTAGTTTCACGGAAGCTTTCGCGGAAGCTTTCACGGAAGCTTTCGTGGAAGTAAATTACTTTCACGGAAGCTGCCGTAGAAGTAAATTTGCTTCCACGAACTTTTTCACGGAAGCTGTCGCGGAAGCTTTCACGGATGTTTTCGCGGAGGTAAATTTGCTTCCACAGAAGCTTTCAAGGAATCTTTCACTGAACCTAATCCTAAACCTAACCCTAACCCTAACCCTAACCCCTAACCCTCCGTGGAAGCTTTCGTGGAAGCTTTCTACCGAAGATTTTAAACTGGAGCAAATTTGCTTTCACGAAAGTTTTCACGGAAGCTCTCACGGAAGCTTTCACGGAAGCTTTCACGGAAGCTTTCAACGGAAGCTTTCGTGGAAGAAAATTGCTTCCACCGAAGCTTTCGCGGAAGTAAATTGTCTTCCACGGAAGCTTTCACGAAACCTAACCCTAACCCTAACCCTAACCCCTAACCCTTCGTTGAAGCTTTCGCGGAAGCTTTCTACCGAAGCTTTCGTGGAAGCTTTCGTGAAGCTTTCGTGGAAGTTACTTCCGTGGAAGCTTCCACTACTTCCATGAAAGCTTCCGTGGAAGCGTTCGTGGAAGCTACTTCCATGGAAGCTTTCGCGGAAGCTTTTGTGGAAGCTTCCGTTTTTTTTTCCATGGAAGCTTCCATAACTTCCATGAAAGCTTCCATGAAAACTTCCATGGAAGCTATCCAAAGACGCTTCCATGGACGCGATGGAAGCTTCCATGGAAGCGGTGGAAGCTTCTCCGGAAGCTTCCATGAGCTTCCACGCAACAAACAGGTAGTGCAGGAGACCGCCGAAATGGGGCCAACCAATATGGAACAATACCCATGGTACGGGCAGATATACTCTTACGATTTGCCTTACTGGTCGACAGTCCGTCCTATAACGTTCCTTGCAGTGCTCCCTGGAAAACGCGCCGATACTTACTGTGGTAAGCTAGTTACAACTTGGACATGCACAATACACCGGCAAGAAGGAACAAGCCAAGTTTCGCCGCGTACCGTATGTTATTAAGTTTGCATCAAACACGTAAGCCGTAAGTTCGATAAAATCTAATGGTCGATAGTCACCTTTGCAAGCTACGTGATGATACTCCCGTCGCGCGTTTTTCACAGATGTATTATTTTTTGGAAGATATAGGTTAACAACAGTTCCCCTGGAGGTTGCCAGGGTGGTTAATCGCATCCAAAATAAGAAAAACTCGGTGTGATCGCGTGTAGTGAACGCAACAAAAGAAAGGCGCGTGCTACGACGAAGGTAACCCTTTCTGGCACTTTTTGCTTCCGAGTGACGGGAGGGCGCCTTCCCCCCAAAACTCGGCGGGATTTCATTCTTGTTTCGCAACACGACGCACACGCTACGTACGCTAGAGGTGTACCAACCATTGTCTTTTCCCTGCAAGGCTGTTGACTTGACAAGACAATGGTTGGTATACCTCACCCAAAAACTTATTTTGGAGAAAAGGATAAGGGCCCTTCGATTGATAATGCCGTGGCGTTTGGGAATACGACGAGATTTACTACCAAAAAGTACTGAAAGTTGCGACGATTTTGGGTCGAGGAGCGGGGTCATTGGGAGAAAAAAGGGCCATAAAGTTCCGCCTCTATCGTAACATAGCAAGCGACCAAGGCTACGGTGGGGGTTTACTGCACTTTTGGGGGGCTTTTCTTGCTGTGGCTCGGGGTCACTCGCGCGAGTGACCCCCCCTGTCCCTTTCTGCGGTGGTGTTGTCTTATTAAGCGTCTTATCAAGCGTCTTATTACGCGTCGTATCAAGTTTTCGTGTTATCCTAATTTTACTATATGAACCCACATTGGAGCGGTAAGCTACGCTGCGCCAAAACAATCTCCTAAACTGTTTCGTCCGTGAGGTGCAGAGCCACTCGTGGGAGTGGCTCAAACCTATGAATCCGCAATAGAGCGGTAAGCTACGCTGCGCCAAAACAATTTCCTAAGCTGTTTCGTCCGTGAGGTACAGAGTCACTCGTGCGAGTGGTAGTAGTAGTAGTAGTAGTGATAGTGGTGAAAACCTCAAGACCGGCAGAGATTATAGGGGTACATCGTAGCGTCATCGCAATATCACCGTATCATCCCCCCCAGCAATGCTTTCTAACACCGTAGCCTTGGCCACGCGTCACGAATGGTTTTGTATACTTAGGCCATGGGATGGTTTGTTCATCATCGGATGGCATTTCCAGTTTACTACCCGAAAATCAGTTGTATGTGTTAAGTGGAGAACTCATTCAACCCAAGAACCTTGCAGGGAAAATACAACAATGGTTGCAGCACACCTACCGTACTATTATGAATAGTCCAAACTACAGTATATGTAGACACCAGTGGACGCCAAAGTCCATGCTGTGTTCCAACAGGCGGGGGGGGGGGGGTTCGACGGCGATGGCGACGGTGCTGTGCGCGCGAAACATCTCAAATTGGATCCGGAGGGAGGATGGTGATGACGGTGGTGCTGTGTTTTCGGTAACAGGAGGAGGCGTTTCGCTGCGTTTCGCTGTCACTGGGGTCCTCCTCACGTAGAGAGGCCGCTTCCACCTGCAGCCTGACATTCTGCTGTGTGCATGAAAGCCCAAACACGAGGGCTAGGTCGGGAGGGGGGGGGGGGGGTAATGGTGGAGTCATCCCTTTGTAGTGGGGTAGGGGTTGCAGTTTTGGGGCGAAACGTTTCTGATAATGTTGATAATGTTGATAATGTTGACAATGTTGATAATGTTGACAATGTTGATAATGTTGATAATGTTGATAATGTTGATAATGTTGACAATGTTGAAAATGTTGAAAATGTTGATAATACTGTTGATAATAATGTTGATAATAATGTTGATATTGTTGATAATAATGTTGATGAGAATGTTACGGTTGACCTGCTCAAGCGTGAAACTATCGGTTGGTGTGATCGTTCAATAGTACGTTTGTTTTAGTACTAGGGCATGAAAGCGTCGGTCGGGTTACGCGAACCATTGCCTTCGAAGTCACGTCTCGGGTGATGATGGATGATGGATGATGGATGATGGATGGTGATGATAATAATGCTGAGTTCCTCCTGCTAGGAGGAGCTCAGAAAATTCTCAGAATATGCTGCACAACTACCGTGGGATGGCTCGGTGAAAGCTCCAAAACACGCACGTTGGGTCAGGGGAGGGTGTTGCAGTATTCACACAATGTGTGGCCGTAGTCTGCAACACCGTAAAGCATCGCAGCATCCCTATCATGCCGGGACTGAGTACGTCGGGTTTGCGTCGACCAGGCAGACATCGCGTACACCAAGCGCGAAGCGCTGTGAGGTGCTCGGAGAGTCGTGCTTGCGGTGATCTGCATCCTGCTAAGAACCGCTTGTGGGGTAGACTTCGGCACCTTGTGCATTCTTTCTTGCATACTGATGAGAGCGTCGAATCAGCTCACTTATTTTCCGGTCGCGGCCACTTCCAGAGACAGAAATGGGGTTTGGTATGCTATGTAAATGCCTCGTGGGTGCCTGACCGTATGCCCACCGCGTGATAGGATAATTTCCCTTCCGTGGAGTTGAGGCTATCCACCCCACCCAATACGATCTAACTCGACCACCATCTCGACTACCGCCAAAACAAAAAAATCGAGCAAAATGGTACGATACCCTGGTTGTCTAGTGCACGGTGTGTTTTACAGCATCGTTTTGGATCGATGCCAGCCTGATGATAAACCAATTATGAAATTGATGATTTATTTTTTGGGGTGGGAGTACTTTGAGCGTGAATTGCCGTGGGATCCCGGAACGTACCACGATATCCCACGTGGAATCGCACGGCATCCCAAGACTCCGGAGGTTACCGCGTTAGACCTCGCGATGTCCCACGAAATGCCATGCTAGTGCGACGAGATTCCCCACGAGAACCCGCCCAACAGTCCAACAATGTCATCGTTGACAATTACCTATTCAATTGTTATTCTTAATTCCCAACTTATTAAACAAGAAAGTGCTGTCGCCTGCTAGATCAAGTTACTGTTTGGGTGGTTGAAAATTCTCTCTGAGCCAAATCCTTGAGCCCAACAACGAAACTTCACTCGAAGCACGCGGGGCAGACCCAGTTAACTCCCAATCTGTTAGCCGGGAAATGTCTTGAATAAGAACTTTCTGTCGCCTACCGTCTTGAGACTGCTGCAACTCACGTTGCTTTTATGGTGATTGGAATTGCCCTGTGTGGATACGCCCTCTTTCAATTGCACCGGTGGGTTTGGGTCATTACCGCGAGACTCCCTGTTTGTGGCGTCAGAAAGTTTTGTCTTTGTCGCAGTGTACCAAACCATTCGAAGTCGACGCACGTCACGAAACAGCCAATGACACACGAGCTCGACATTCCTGCATGTTCCAATTTAGTTCGTTCATTGCAATTACCGGCGTCAAATCTTTTGGCTTCAACACACTAACTCAAGTTATCGTTAGGCTGGTCGAGCCAACCGTTCTTAACTAGCAACTTCTCAAGTAGGAAATTTATTAGTTAAGAAACTGCTGCCGCTTACCGTTTGAGACCAACTCGTGACAGTGTTAGGGTGCTCCTGTTTAATAGACCAAACTTACGTTATTATTAGGCTGGCTGAAAACTTTTCTCCGTCTTGTCGGCTCAGTAATGCAAATCGTTGACAGAAGCCGAGGACGCGTGCTACGATCGAGGTGCGCCAGTTTTTCTTAATACCACTCCTCACTTTCGTAGCTTAAGACATGGCACCTGTGCCCTTCTTAACCCAAAACACTGATATGTTTTTAAATAAACCTGCTTTATCGCGGATGAAAAATCCAGGTACACGACGAGAATCATACAAAAACAAAAATTTTCTAATTTCGACGATTTTGGGTTAAGAAGTGTCTTGAGTCATTCAGAAACCATTTCAGACGAAAAGTGCCACCTCTCTATCGTAGCATGTGCCTGAGCCAAACGTTCTTGGACCTAAGTTTCTTAAATAAGAAAAATATCTCACGTGCCGAATGAAAGTGTTAAGGTACGTCCTGGAAGGCCAGTTATTATCTCAAGGTAATTGGCAGTTTTTGTAGTCGATGGGACGGCGTTCTGTATTCGGGATAATCATTAAATGAGACAGACAGAGCCCGCTCGCTCTGGGGCTCTGGTGGAATTAATAAACTGTTTCTCTACAATGTCTTCAGAGGCTAAGAAAGTGAGTAATCACCGAGGACTAGCTTAATAGGCAGACCTGCTAGGGTATACTCTTTGTACCCGCCCATTCACTTTACAAAACCAACCCACGTCGCCGTTAGGGAGGCTAGAAGCTCCCTTTGCGCAAACCCTTGGACTTAAACAGACCAAATCACGTTATTGTTAGGCTATCTCTGCGTCAAATCCTTCGACCCAGTATTGCCAATCGTCAACCAATTGCAAGACAATTTTCATAACTCCCATATTCAAAAATAATAAAAAATTCTTACAACTGCTGAATGAAACCAACTACCGTGATTTTTAGCGCGGTTGGAATCTCTCTCTGTGTCAGATTCTCGGGCTTGAACAGACCAACTCACGTCCTTGTTAGGCTGGTTGGAAACTCTCACTGTGTCAAAACCTTTGGCCTAATAATGCAAATAGTTGGAAAATGTGTCAAGCTGTTTTTCTTTATTACTGCCGATTTCTTAAATAATAAAGATATTTCTTGAATAAAAAAGTGCCGTCGCCGACTGTGTAAGGCCAGCTCGCGTTACTGTTAGGATGGGTTGGAAACTCTCTCTCTGCGCCGAACCCTTGGGAATCAACCGCACGAGGTGTGCGAACGTGGGGCGCGAACCTCTGCTTCTGCTTCGTAGCTTCGACTATTGCTAACGCCTAATAGCTTCGACTAGTCTTAACTCCAAACTTTTTAAATAAGAAATGCCTTACGTAAGAAAGTGATGTACCCAACTTTATGAGGCCAACTCCTCACGTTATTGTTAGGGTTGTTGGAAACGCTCTCTCTGCTGAACCCTTCGGCTTGAACCGCGCGAGGTGTGCAAATGGGGGGCGCGGTTCCGCTCCGTCCAGCTAGCTTCGATCATTCTTTATTTCCGCGTTCTTAAATAATACAGCAAGTGCTTCAGTAAGAAAGTGTTGTCCCTAGCTGTATGGGACCATCTCACGTTGTTGGGGTGGTTGGAAACTCTCTCTGCGTCAAATCGTTGGGCTTGAGCCGGCTTGAGCCGCACGAGGTGTGCGAATGCCGGCCCGTTCTGCTCCAGCCATGGCTTCGACTACAATAAACTACCGCCTTCGTAAATAATAAAACGCGTTTTCAAATGAAGAAAGTTTCTGCGCTTACTGTATGAGACCATCTCACTGGTTGCAGTGGTTGGAAACTTCCTCTCCGTCAAATCTTTGGGCCTGAACCGCACGAGGTGTGCGACTGCCGGGCGCGAATCTGCTCCAGCTACCACGGCTATTGTTGACTCCCAAATTATTAAAAAAAACTCTTCTTCTCAACTGAGAAAATGATGTCGCCAGCTACTCTGTACTGCTGTACGAGACCACTCACGTGATTGTTAGGGTAGTTGGGAACTCCCTCTGCGTCAAATCCTTGGGCTTGAACCGCACAAGGTGCGCAAACGCGGGGCGACAACCTGCTCCAGCTAGCTTCGATCCAAACTCGTTGTCGAGTTTCAGATCGGCCATATTTCATCCGCGAATCGTCTTGCCACGATCAACTACCTTTAAATGCCTCCAGTAAGTAGAACTGAACCTCGGCGCGAATGCCCGTGCCAGAAACTAAACACCTCTGAAAAACGGACGAGAGAGAGAGGGGTGAGAGAGAGAGCGCGCAGGCGGATCAAAGGAGGTTGCATATAGCATTTTTGTAGTATGATACGTGTCACTACTGTAATCTCATTGGCGAGTCGTGTTATAATCAATCGTATTGATATTGCAACGACCCCGTCGCGTCTTACCACCAACCGTCTTTGAATGGCTCCGATGCTAAACCGCGCCGCGGTTGACGTTTTTTTTAACACGCTTTAGAAGCCCCCAGTCTACTGTATGCTCCGCGCTGAGTGCGCTCGCTCTCAGCGCCGCGCCCATCCAAAAACAAGAACAAGATTTTAAACGAAGAAACTATAGTACATGCTAAGACGTTGGTGGGATATGGTCAATATTTCCCCCACGATCTGTGTTATCTGGCTCTTGGGTTGGTTGGAACAGAGCAATGGCAGGGGTTGACCCTCATTCCACACGTCATATTGGATGCAACTCATAGCCGACGCGTGCTACGATAGAGGTATACTAAGGTATACCTCTTTTTTGCTGAAATGTTTTCTGAATGACGGGGCTCCTTAACCCGAAGTCGTCGGAAAATAAATAAATAATAGGTCATTTTCTTTGCATGATTCTCGTTCTATAGCTAGGCCATGTCTTTTTTCATCCGGTCAGCAGTTTTGTTTTTCTCCAAATCGATTTTTGGGGAAGTCTTAAGCTCCCAAATTGAGGAACCTCAGAGTAATGTGGTGCACTTCTATCGTAGCACGCGTCAACCACCTGTTTGACTTGGATTGCTGCGATTTCGTTGCTCCCAATTTTACATGAAACTTCAATCTACAGTATTAATAGTAGTTCGCGAGTCGTGTTTACAAGCCAGTCTTTCCTTTTCTCCAGCAATCAAACCAGGCTGTGGTTATTTTTTCGCCAGAAAGTAAACACCACCGAAAGAACGGGCAAGAGAAAGAACGGGCAGGCAGACCGAAGCAGCCGTGGAGCAGCCTCACTTTAGCACTAGACTATGTGAAAAATAAGAATACGCTGCAGCTGTGAGATCGAGGATTTCGTCGAAAACTCATCTTTGCACGCTGCGTGTGATGATCCAACCCCTCTCGTAGCCCTAGCTAACCCTAACCCTAACCCTAATCTGCCCTAAACGGCTGTTTGAAACGCATGCACAGGTCAGGACGCCTCATAATAACAACCAGGAATACTGAGCTGACCCAGGCTGGGTTTCTTATTCGGCACGGGGTGCATGCTAGACAAACTTAAGTATAACGGCCCGCGAATTTCTTAGAATCCCTGTAAATGACAGCCTGGCTTCCTCTTTGTTTGCTGGGTGTCCTGTTCTGCACACCGACGAAAATAAGCGACGATTGATTTCGAAATCTTAGTAGCAAGGGTCTAGGAAAAGCGTACAGCAGACTGTAGTACGAACAATTTATCACCGCGCCATGATGCACGCGTGCGTGATAGAACCCCTTACGTTGCTGCTTGGACACGTCCCCTTTACCCCGGCGGCCTGGGTTGCTTCGTGTCGTCAATGCTGCAATCGCCACTTTTGTTCATCAACGTGTTCCCCTTCTGAAGCCCGAAAAGGCATTATTAATTAGTTAAGACAGCAGGCGAGGGCCCGATAATCTACCACCACCAGCAACATTGATATGTCTATGTTTTCAGTTTGCACCCCAACCAGGCGTTTACCTTCAGGCTGTAGTCGTAGCAGCACCGGGATTACGTTGTCCTGGTACGCGGTGCAGTCACTATTCAATACTAGGGGTATGTGTACCTGGTGCTCCTTATTGCTATACCAGACAGACGGCTGAGTAAAAGCCCCACCACAAGCTATTAATACTAACAGCTTAGTCGAATAGGCAGGTCAGGTCTACCTGGTACCAGGTACAGCAGTGATACTGACTGTGTATATTTCTTTAGCAGCAAGCACTCACATCCCAACCCCGCATTTGCCTTGAGGTCGACGCAGCAATGAACGAGGTCATGTTGCCCTCTGGTATGTGGTACAACAACATTGTGATGTGAACATCTGGTGTATCCTATCTTGAACCTCCAGCGTACGAATCGTACAGCAAATATGAGCCCCACAACCTTCCACATCATGGATAACTCTTATCCCTTTGGCGGCATTTACCTTAATAAGTTGACGTAGCACAACTGGGTCCTGTTGCTCTGGTGCGTGGTACAAACAGTAATCAGCAGACCCGGTGGTGCATCGTATCATACACTCGCAGTTTGCAATACAGGCATGCGGTACGAGTAGCGTACAGCAGTAGCAGTACGTATTATTTCACGTTGGAGTTTAGACCCGTCATCAAAGAAAACGAAACCAATCGCACTCGACGGCGAGAAATCTCACCAGATTTTCAAGCGCGAGAGCAGAGTGGCTCTTGTGCTCTCCCCACACCGCACCGCAGAGCTCTCGTACGGCCTGCTCAGCCGCCAGGTCGACGTGTCACGTTGCGTTCACGCACGCACGAGTACGTATCGAGTAACAAGCAGCAATATAATTTGATATTGGACGCCATAGTGAACATGGCGAACCGCAACATGGCAAACACGACAGTCAGTGCATGACGATTTTTTCGGTTGCCGATGGCAGTTTCAAAAACTTTTCGATCCAAATGTGTCAGGTTTTGAGATGTCACGTTACGTCATACCAGGTACCTGGTACGTTCGAGGAGCGGATATACAGCACAAGAGCGCTACAAGTAGCCAGCTAACATTCCAGGATGACGAACCGCAACACGGCAACATGAAGATTTTACTGTACCCGATGACGGTTTCATTTTTTTTTTCGACCAAAACGATATGTGAGATATTGTATGATTTTGTAGGACTTGTATGAGTTGAATGACGACCACAACATTGGTTGTTGGAAGAACAAGATTTTCATATTTATTTTATTGTATGGTTTTGTATGACTTGTATGAGTTGAATGACGACCACAACATTGGTTGTTGGAAGGAGAACAAGATTTCTTACAATTACAAAAGGGGCAGTTACTCAATTACGTCGGCTACGATCTTTTTGCCGGTAGTTTACTCTGAATAGAGTACTCTATCAATGAGTTAGCCACGTTTTTTGGACACCTCAGGGCACGTGTCATGACACCACCAATGATAATAAAGCATATATATTATGCCATCGGGCAAGCCACGGATACCAGCCACAGCACTGCACATGTCATGGGTATACCATACCTGGTACTGTACGAGATCGCCCATGGATAACGCCATGAGCTCGTCCGCACCACGGTTTGTCACGGATCGGCCCACCATGGGGCTGCCACGCAAAGATCCATGGATCACCCGACGGTTTTACCACGGGTCACACCATAAATACACTACTACCGGCCCTCCCATATGAATGAGTCCCACAAGAAACTTCGCCTAAAAATCGCGGGGAAACAAGATAACTAAGTTTTTCCACAGCAGCTATTGCTGTTGTACTGAGGTTAGTGTAGGACACAGTCCACCTTTTCAGCTAAGAAACCCAACCTCATACCCCTAGTTCATCTCGGTTTCTAATCAGAAGACCGGTACTACTACGGTACCCCTCCACGGGTTACCATGGGTCGGTCCATGGGGCACGCCACGGAAGGACCCCCATGGGCCACCCCATCGGTGGTAGTCGGGCAACAAACACGCCAGTCAGATGCAAACCCGCATAGTTCTGCAATTTGCCGCCCGCAACTAGCTAATAAGTAAGTGTAATGTGTATTCACGCGTCGGACAGATCACCGATCCTAACTTGATTATCTGGGTCCTTCCGGGAAGATGTGTATGTCTAGCTCATGCTACCGGGCGGGAGCCGCACGATCTGCACGATCTATTATTACTGTTGTAACACATACATGTTTCGTGGTTTAGATATGTACTTCATGTAAACAGATCCTGCCCAGCATATATATATTATAAAAATTAAAATACACTCCAGCTGTGAGATCGAAGATTTCGTCGAAACTCATCTTTGCAAGCTGTGTGTGATACTCCGATCTCGCGCATTACGAGTTGTGTGTCCTCATTAAGGATATAGGTCGGCGACTCCCCTTACAACTACAGTGTAGCTATCAGGGTCAACAGGATGATTTTAGTCAGTCTGTGCGCGGAAACTATAAAACGCGTTTCTGAGGGGGACAAAATCCGACAGCTGTGAAGGGAAAGGGGGGCCTGGTTTTGATCAAAAGCGAGCGGGTTTGGAGTGGGGCGGGGGGGGGGGGGGGGGGGGAGGGGCAATTTGTGCATGTAAGCTATAAATCCTTTCGAGGGGATAAATCTGACGGTTTTGGCACCAGTATATTATTGGGGGCGGGGGGGGGGGGGGGGGGGCAGCTTAATATGTGCCTGGAAACTATACATTATTTCGAGGGGATAAATGTGACATTTTTGGAAATAATACATCAGTTTATCATGTATATCCTGGGGTAAGTCGTACAATCAGTGAGTAAAGAGAGGGTGGAGTGTTCGAGGGGGTGGGGTTGGGATGGGTTGGGGGGGGAGGGTGGGGGGTGGGGGCGGGGGGGGGGAAGGGCTTTAGGTGAGGGGTTTGTTATACGTGTGGTGCTAGGTCTAGGCGAAGGTGCGGGTGATGGGGAAGAAGGGGGCGTTCGAGGCGGGGGGGGGGGGGGGGGGGGGGGAACACAGCGGCATGGATGGCTCTCGAAAGATAATGAGGTGATATCCTGTGCGTGAAGTGTTTATTAATGTGGCGGATTTCGATATTTGGTGGGGCGTTTGAGTAAGGGAGAGCAAGAGGGGGGGGGGGGGAAGATTTTTTAGGAGGTTTAGGTCACAAATAATATTCAAATACACTTCGGCTGTGAGATCAAAGGTATGTATCAGCTTGTTATACGCGTGGTGCTAGGTCTAGGCGATCGTGCAGGTGGTCGGGAAATAGGGGGCGTTGGAGGGGGGGGGGGGGGGGGGGGAGGGGGGGGGGGGGGGGGGAAACACAGCGGCATGGATGGCTCTCGAAAGATAATGAGGTGATATCCTGTGCGTGAAGTGTTTATTAATGTGGCGGATTTCGATATTTGGTGGGGCGTTTGAGTAAGGGAGAGCAAGAGGGGGGGGGGGGGGGGGGGGGAGGAATTTTCAGGAGGTTTAGGTCACAAATAATATTCAAATACACTTCGGCTGTGAGATCAAAGATATGTAGCAGCTTGTTATACGCGTGGTGGTAGGTCTAGGCGATCGTGTAGGTGGTCGGAAAAGAGGGGGCGTTGGAGGGGGGGGGGGGGGGGGGGGGGGGATAATTGAAAACTACGTCATGGATGGTCAGAAAGATGCTGACGTGATATATATCATAATGGCAAATACAGGCAGGATACACTCCAGCAGCAGATGATCTAGATCGTGGTCTGTCCGAGGTGTGGATATGTTCAAGCGACTATCTATAGTCTAAGTATGGAGTCATCCCTGGTCGGACGTATTATTTTCAGAAGAAGATATTTCTTATTATTTATGGTACTTAGTAATAAGTACAAGGCGGAAGGAGGTGTGGACATTCAGTAGAAAGGCGGAAAAGAAGCACAAATGGCGCAACTGGCGACTTGAAAATGCCAAGAGGTCCATATACAGTACAACGGTAAACGATGGAGACGATTATGATTATGAGTTTGTCATTATCATCCATTCGCCTAGTCCATGATGGGCACGTCGGAGGACTTGCTTGGCATATCCTTCCACCTCTCAGGTAGCACCTGTACACTTACTAGTAGCTCTCTCTAATTCGATCATCAATAATAAATTATCGCAGTGCATAAACACCAGGCACGCGCTTGTCAAGGATAGAGACAGGAAAACTACAACTTAAGATGTAAAGGAGCGCAGTGCCAAAAAAAACATGCTGGAAGCAGGAACTTGAACGCACACACCGCAAACATGTGAAGTACATTTGTATTCCGAAGGACGAAGAGCATGCATTTAGGCATCGTGCTCAAAAAACGATGCTGGTATATAGAAACCACAACGTTCTATAAAGAATGACATGTGCTGTCAACATTGCTTCCGAAGGAGCATGCAGGCTAGCTTGGACTCCTCTTCAGCGGAGGTACCCAGCACCTTGCACTCTTGTTTTTGGTCGATGATCTTGTGAATCTGTCCACAAACGTTGAAGCATAGCGGGAGGACGTCGATAAGTATGTGTAAAAAAGTATTCGTACTTCTCTCCAGCAGACGTCGTAACCATCCAAACTGTTGGAGCTCCTTCTTTCGTTGTTAATAATTGTTGTGGTATCGTTGTACCTGCTCTTGGTACTTGGAAGAAGAGCCGCACTTCATGGACTATATCCGCACGCAATCCCCTAGTCTTGAGCAAGAGACATGGATGTCTCGACTCGTGACACACAGGACGCAAGATAAGAAGAGTAGAACGTACCTCGATGTCGAACGCCCGCTTGGCACCGTGGGAATGGAATGCGGGATGTATATCGAGCAAGTGGTAGCCTGCCTTCTTCAGGAGGTCACCGACCTTGATGTCGCCGGTGCACTTCGTGTTTATGTCCTCGCCGACTTGGCGGCCCTCGGAGACTGCTTCGCAGGGCTTCTGCAAACGACAACAACGGATGGGAATGCCTAGCGTTCAGTGAATGTTCAAAATAGTGAGGCCACGTAGCTGTCGTCGATTTCCAAAGTTTGAAAGGAAGTCGTACAATTTAACACTGTTGTAATGAAAGCGGTCGTTTATGGGCAAAGCCCTGCCTGGTACCACAACGTTGCTAACACCTATGAAACCACCACTGGGACAGGAACGAACGGGATTCACAGTCGCAACTGGTGAGCGTAAGCCCCGGTATACTGCTATATAAGGCCTACCGGCGGAATACCGACAACGAAAGGTAAGAGACAGTACCTGCTGTATATATTGTTCGGTACTACTCTATTACTGCTGCTATCAACACTATTACGACCGACGTGTACTGCGATTCCTGAAGAGGTTGCGCACCCTACTTGTACTCGTTAATACAAAGAGTTCATGTGGTTGTATGAAAAAAGAGTAACAGCAGTAGTAGTACACCGCGTCACTACATGAACAACTCGCTAACCCCAATCACGGGACTGCTCTCCAGCACCACCCAGGTTAACTTCAGCTTCTGTTTAATTCTATATATCAACCTCCAGTGTGTACTGCGACTGGTGCTGATGGTATCATGCTGCTGTGTTATTTATCACTACATGGACCATTTTCACAACCCTGGCTGACCCCCGTGATGGGACTTGCCCGTTTTCATTGCGTCTTACATGTATAGATACCACGTAGTCGTAGTCGTACATCCAAAAAGTGTGTTTATATCACACCACAAGGCGTCACTGCATGGACCACTTGTTCAACCCCCGCTTACCCCGATGACGGGACTGCCCCGTACTCGTAGTCGTACATACATGAAGTGTGTTTGGTTGTACGTTGTACAACCCCCGCTTACACCCCGATGACGGGACTGCCCCGTACACGTACTCGTACATACAAAAAGTGTGTTTAGTTGTACGCATGAAAAAGAAATCACAGCACGCAGCGTCACTGCGTAGACAACTAGTGCAACATGCTTACCCCGACGACGGGACTGCCCTCCGTGACCACCAAGGCCAACTTGAGTTCGTTCAGGCTACGCGTCCCCAAGCACAGCTTCCACACCGTGTAGTAGTTCGACCACGCTGGTGTAGCACACACATGCTACAGCAAACGTTGCAGACAGGCACACAAGGTCAAACAATGTAAATTTCAATGTGCATCATTATTGGAAACAGGATTCGCTTGAGTTCACCAACACCCAAAACCACATAGTCTATTGCGCACAACTTGCTGCACACTCAGCCAACACTCAACGCAGCACTACCGAAAATACAGGGTGTTGACATCTAGTGTCTTGCCTATGTCGCACGGCGCTGAACACACTGACAACGGGAACAAACTTTTTTTTTTTTTTTTTTTTTTTTCATCCTCCGGCGGATGGGGAAAAATAAAGCTTTAGCTCACCACACTTCCACGAACAAAATCTCAGCATCAGTAGTATAGTAGCTGAGAGCAAACATCACATTCCAACAACACGAAGAAATGAAACTCACGTTTCGTCAAGCTCTCAGCTCCTTCGTTAGGGACGCCGATCGAAGGTGAATCACAGGTGCCCGCGTCACACCAGTCACATACACGAGGGTTGTAGCCGCTTCCCCAGTGCTTCTTGTTAAGGTTATGACTGATTCTACGATAGCCCCCCTAAAAGCGAGCGATTTTCTTTAACGAACGTTTCATGGCTGCTCGACACAAGGAAGGATGATATGAAAAATTAAAATATTCATATATTTCTGGGGTTTGTAAAGGACTATCGAACGATGATGTCGGGGGGGCAAGGAGCGCCGCATTTCAGGAGATACGGCCGGGAGCTGGTTTCGAAACCGGCGATTTCGTTTAAGAAACGCTAAGGAAGGGGGCTACCGTAGAACGACTCTTCTTATGAAAAGCTTGGCACGTGGAAGGGTCGTCACTCCTGCAGGTGTCGCAGACAGCGTACAGGGAACTCCTGTTTTTTCTATTTCGTGCGATGAGGAAGCCGTCACAACCCTTGCTCGGGCACGGCCAACAATCAGGATTGCCAGAAGAAGCTGAGTCCCGTTCTTGCCCGACCAGCGTCCACACGCCTGATCCTGAACCTCCACCACCCCCACTGTTGGCGGAGCCTCCTCCCGCACTAGCCTTGGTCCGCTTCGCAAATTTCAACTTCAAATTGTTATTGCCGATTCGGCAAATTTCAAATTCAATGTGTTTGCAGCCGTCAACGAACGGCAATTCCCTCTCAACAGCCAGCAATTGGCCAACTTCAAATGTAAAAGCACAAAAAAGAAGTTGCTGAAAAAGCACAATAAAAATATCAGAGAGCAAGCAGTAAAAAGATCAGAGAATGAGAGCTAAGAATTAGACTATAGGGAAAGCAAGGAAGGCAAGGAACTTCGGGACGGTTCTTTCCCCCAGCAACTAATTTTCTTTTTGGCAATTACGGGCTGAGAAGGGCTGAGAGGGGGGAGGATATGCCGAGCGAGACCTCCGAGGGGGTCGAGGACTAAGTATTTAAGTTTATGGCCAGCCAGCTCACAGGGCTAAATTTTAATATCTAACTGCACTGCAGCGCCAGCGATGTGCGTTGATGTGCTGTTTCCCAGTGTACTGCTTCTTTGCGGCAATCATTTAGTTGGCCAGTCAGTCTTCTTGCCTGTCAATGTTCGGAGTTGCATCGGGGGGAGGACTTGGCCCTTGCGGTTGGAGGTGGCAAGGTTGGAGGTGGGAGCATTCGTGTTTAGCGGGAGGGGGTCCAGAGGGCAAAGTTACACAAAGAGTGAGACGGCGGGGACTTTCTCCATGCCACGACCGGCAGCGGTGCATTAGGGAGGAATACCGCACAACCTTCTTCGCGTCGCAACATACACCCGCAGCAGCAGTTACAAACCAGTTATCATGTATTTGGACGGCGGATTGCCGTTTGATGCTTCTTCGAGACTGCATGGGGGGGGGGGGGACCTTGGCCCATGCGGCTGGAGAGGCTAGGGCCAGGAGAACATGGAGGTATATCTATCACCGGCACCCATGCTCCAGTTGGGGCAGGGCATGCAGGGCAGCACTTGGACTTGTTCGATTCAATATCCGATAGAGAGTAAAAAAAGTTACCACACAACACATAGTCTTCACGTGTATAATGTAAACTAATGCCAAGACATCGATACAGACTAACAGACTTCTTTCTTCTACCGTTTCTTGCGTGAATACGATTCCGAGCGTCATCATATTATTTGTCGAGTCCGGTCGCTCAGCAGCCATCGAAAAATCGAACGTTGTGTCAGCGGACCTACGCCAACCCCACGACAAGGCGTAGGCGCGCGTTGAGGCCCTCCTCATCGAGCTGGTGGAAGCGAAGAAGATAACCGAATAGGTGCCACGAGACTTGATTTCTTTGCAGGCGGACCTTGCAGCCGCACCCAAAAAGAACGGATACCACGGATCCGGTGAGGCAATGTTATACTGGAGTATTTGTGTGCACCGTGCTTGGTTTTCACTTCGACAAGAAACGATCTTGGCGCGGCGGTAGGGGTCGTTTTCCATGGACTCCTTTTGCGATAGACCGCGGAAGGAAGTTCAGAAGGTTTGTTCTGCAGAGAATCCCACCGTCGGAGCTATTTGGCAGGAAGTAAGGCATGGGCAGGAGAGCCGCTGGTAAGTAGCGGCGGTTCAATCATGGCTTGGGCTAGGTCCTCCATATCATGGGTCCATTGCCACCAGGTGCGGAATCATCAGCGGAAATGCTCTAGCACCAGCGTCACCAACCCTTGCCTTGCATTGCCTTGTTCTCGCCCTCCCGTTGCAGAACGGAAGTGGTTGGACGGCGTCGGAGATGCATCGTGAGTGGGGGCCGAAATGCTAGCCTGTGGCTTTCCTCTCGATGTGGAGTTAGCTGTACTGAGGTACCGTTGGGTCTGTAAGCTTTGAAACTACTAGCTTCTTGGTTCGGAGTGGTGTTGTGGCAAAAATCGTCGTGTGCCATCTGAGCGTGACCGGGTGTATATACTCATATCATACTAGCCTCTGCCGGTATCTACAAGAGCTGCGCTAATATGACTGTTTTCGGGCTTTCCTCTCTGTGCTTTTGCGTCTGTACACGGCAGGGGGCTCAAGAATGAGGGCAACATGCGCCGCAATGAGATCGTGCAGTTCTTGCGACATTGAGTTGTTCGGTCCTTTTTGCTGCGTTGATTTCCACAGGCGATGAAGAATTCCCTCTACTTTGTTGCGTTGAGTTTCACATGCGATGAGGAACTCACTCAAGAGGGAATCAAACAGATACAATTCCTTCTTGAGGGAGTTACTCATCGCCTGTAAACCTCAACGCAACAAAAGGGTCGAGGGAGTTCCTCCTCGTCTGTGAAACACAACCCAACAAAAGGGTACAGGAACTCGCCAACCGGAAGCGCCCGGGCAAATTTACTGGCTTGATACCTCTGCTGCCGTTGATTATTGTGCCGACATCGTGCTGCGTGCGTTTTCGAAAGCGACAAAGCAAGGTCCGCGCTTCCCTTCAGTGAGTACGGTCGTGGTCGATGTTATCCTGCCTGTCCTTCTGGGAGCATCGTGTAAATTGGGTCGAACGCAAGCCCGAGTGTGACCTATGCTGTGAGCGATGCAGACAGCGCGACAGAGGCTAGAAAGACATCCTCCCTCGTGGGGTAGTGCGCGCGAACGGGGTGTTTTGCACGTGCGTAAGGTTTTGCCGTGCTTCCCTGTCTTGGCATTAGACTATCGCTGCCAACTGTACAAAGGTCGCCACAAGAGGGCACAGGAGGTGCCACCTCACACCACGTTGACCTCGAAGTTGGGGGTGGTTTTCCAGGTACAATTCGTGGCTTTGCAATATTTGTAAGCTTCCCGTGTCTTGAAGCAAGCTCTCACGGGTGTGTGTTGGCGGGATTGGGCAACGTTGAGAGCGGTTACCGGTCGGTGTTCCCTTCGTAATAGGCTATTCGTAGCATGAACGTTTCTCCACCGGACATCCCATTTTGTGCCCCCTGATGTTGCAGGGTCGACATTGGTACGAGCGAGTGTACCGTAGGAAGGTAGGCTACCTCGGTGCGTCACCAAATCTGTTGAAGGGGTGTATATGAACAAAGAGAATCGGTTGAATGTCCTTGTAGTTGCAGTACTGACGCAATAGGCGCGTTCATAGTGCCTCAGCAGCCACTAAGCCTCAAGCGCTGTGTGCTGTTTATGATGCTTATCGGTGGGTCTGCTGCGATCAGAAACTGGATCACACAGGAGGTACGGGAGCGAGCAGGGCCATCCGGTAGTACATATATGTAGGTTCATCTCGCGGCATGGCCCTGTCATTAAGCTATTGTCCATGCTTTCATGAGCCTCATATTAATAGTGTGGGCGGACGTTTCGAAGGGTGGGTGGATACTGATTCGCAGCGGGGTCGGTCGTCGCGCGCACACACCCGATCGAACGTTGCTGATAGTGCAGGCATCATGATCGGTCAACGTCGCACTGCACTATGGCATGCAGACTGTGCGCTGGTATAGTCGAGTCGCGTCCACCGACCTTGTGAATTGTTTTCATGCTTATGGAGACCAGAACCTCCAACTTTTCCCCGAGCCATTCAAGACCCTGGAACTGCCCACATGAAGCCGCCTGGCAAGGAAGGTGATGATGGTGCTCGAGGAGGAGGTGGAGGAGGAGATGATGCTGGGGCAGATGATGGTGGCGGTGGTGGTGGTGGTGACGGCGGTGGTGGAGCAGGAGGAGGACTAGGGCGAGGGCGAGATCTAGGACGAGGAGGAGGAGGATCGACGCCTAACGTACCCGGGCTTCTACGAAAGGTCCGGCATCAATAAGGACCGGCTGTATATCGTGCAGCGGAGAGGGAAAGTAGTGTTCATTTCGGTGCAATTGTTCGACACAGCAGTGTCGATTTCGCGTGTTTTTTTACCAGGACCACGAACGGTGACCACGTAATACTGGAGTTATTTCAGCATCCCATGGTTATGCCAGAGACTTCATCCACAGTGGTGAAGACGGCCGTAGCGTTTGGAGCGGCGATGGGTCCTTCTTTTAACGATCTGTTCAGATCTGTCCGCGTGAGAGCGTGTTCCCTTGGGCATTATAGGTTCACGCTTGCCCTCGCTCCGCGCTGATTCCTGGTTTTGCAAGGTATTCAAGACGGGTGAGCCATAAGGGACATGCACTGGCTGCCAGAGTTCTAACAAGGTATTACCGCGGTGCAACAAGGTTAAGCTCTTGAGTCGGAACATATATCGTGAGACTACGTTGTAGGCTGCCGTCTGGCCGCTCGCGGAAAGGCAGAAAAGGCGAAGTGAACGAGTCAGTAAGATCCGAAAGCTGGTTTAATCACACCAAACTGTTCAGGAGGTTGGTTGATCGTTGTCCTTCCAGCACACCTCCATACGCGATAGCACGCGACGTGAGTTCTGTGCGTGAAAAAAAAATGCGTGTGGGCGGCGCTTGCCAAAAGACCCAGGGTAAGCGAGGATGCACAGCCGCCGCCAAGGACCCTGGGTGCCTACTGCGCTCTAGGGGGGTGTCCTTGGTTTCCTCAGCGTCTGTTTCGGGACGGAGAGTCAACCCATACATATGGTGCGAAGGTGCTGGACCTCGAAATGCCAGATCCACAACCAGGAGGCTTTACGAAGATGCTGTACTTGACGCGTCCACCTTGAATGTATCCGCACGTACGACTTATTTCACTCATGCTGACCTCAGGAGGACCCCCACAACAGGGCAAACTGGGAGACTATCACCAAGCTCCCAGACGAACGTTACCTAAAGCTTGGAAGACCCGCCTTTCTAGGGTGAGCGATGGACAGTGCAAGAAAGGCTACCGTGAAGGTCCAGGTACAAAACCCGGTAGTGCCGGTTGTCGTTGCGACGTATGTACGAATGCGGCAGTTCTTGTGCTACGGTGGCTGTCGTCAATATCAGTGCGAGGTCTTGCACGCGAGGCTCAAGGTCTTCGTTTGGTATTATACGCTACCGGCTGGGCGGCGGCACGAGTGAATGAATGTTGAAACGATGCCACCCCACTGAGGTTGTACCATGTGAAAATAATTTGAACTCGCCTATACGAAGTGGCATGTATGCCCCTTGCCTGTGGGTGACACATGCTAAACCGAATAGTACTGATAGCACGGTAGAGATGCACCATTTTTTGCTGAGGCTCATAACCACTTGAGGATCCTTAAACTTCCCTCAAAAACGAATTTGGATGAAAACAAAACTGCTACACCAGATGAATAACGCCATCTGGCCTAGGTATTCCATGGCCTAGGTATAAAACGAGAATCGTGCAGAAACAGACCGAAATCCCGAAGGTTGTGAGTCAAGAAGCCCCGCCATTGATGAGCTGTTTCAGCCAAGAAGTGGTATACCTCAACACCTCTATCGTAGCACGCATCGCCGTAGAGGTGCTCACCAACCATTGTTTTTTTCCCTGCAAGGTAACTTGGACTTGAGGAGCTCTATTCCCCACACCCAATTTTTGTTCTCAAGAAAAAAAGAAAGTGTAACCAGATGGAAAACTCCCATGACTTAAGGTGTAGAAAGAAAACTGTAGCACAGAACGGAAATGAGATTACGACCATTTTGGGTCAAGGATCGCCGACATTCAACGAACGTTTTGAGCCAAAACAATGTGCTACCGCGCTTCCGGGTGGAGGGGTGTAAAACGCTTGCTTTGCCCGTGCGCGGGGGTGTTTTCAAGGGGGGTTAGAATACTTCAGGGGTGGGGTGATATTTTGAACGGGGGATTAATATTTTGAAGTGATGTGTGAATATTGCCGAAGGGATACGATAAATCGGGGGGCACGATAAATCGCATCACGGGGGCACAGGTACCGATAAGATAACCAGACACAGCCGACAGCCATTCGACGTTTGGGCATAAGCGCCGGTGGCAGTGCCACAGGATTTATTTAGCATACATGAGCGAAGGAAACAATTTTGGTTCGATTTGCCAATAGTTGCCTGATAGTCGCCTGGAGTATTTGTTCATCGCACCCCGTTTAGCATGAATTGGCTCTGCGTAATAGTATAAGTAAATGCCAACGTCGTGTTTTTCCCCACAAGTACATACAGTCGTCCCCGATTTAAAGACACTCTTCTTAAGTCAACTCCCCGCTTAAAGAACACAAAAAATACCAGAAGCATTGTGCCCCGCGGATGGGATTAATTAGGCAAGAGTCGTGCATGAAATAAACGATTTCAGAGGCCGAGGTCCGCTCTCGTCTCGAGGATGTCCGCTCCTATTTGTACGCGAACGGAAGAGACGGCGAGTACAGCGAAACGGCGTACCTTCTTTCCAAGACTGTGCATTCGTTCACTAATGAAACTCAAGTCAAGCGAAGAGCGAAGGAGGGGGGCAAGGTGCAGGCGACACTTCGGGATATGTGGGCGGCGTAGTGTTTTTTTTTAGGACAACTGCACTTTGGATGCCCGCGTTCGTTGTTGGGTGTTTTTTTGTTTGTCTTGGGTGAACTCTCGTTTAGCTAAACTTAGCATAGTTTGTTTTGTGTTTGCCTCGTTTTTACCTTTGGGAAGGAGCGGTGTCCTCTTTTTCGGTGTACTTTCCCGATTTTTACGTCTGGTGTTGTCTGCGTTACCGACATTTTACTAAATAGTGTCGTCCCAAGTGTGGGTGGTTTTGTTTGGTCTCCATGTGGCAGGTAGCCTGTGCCTGTATCGTATCAGTTCCAAAAATGGATGTGATGTTCACCGTGAGGACAACGCCTCAACAATAATAAAAGCCTGCCACAACACCAGCGCACTGCCGTACACATTACACTACGTAGGTCGTGCTGCACCTCTTCCCGCATTTCGGTTGGAGAGGGAAATTCAAACAATGGTATGTACGTATTGGAGTACAGCAGCAGTAGTTGCGGCCTTCAAATCACCTTGTGTCGTAGCAAACAACACCGTTTCGTGGTCGCATTCCTGCTACGAATCCGCGTCTTTTGACATATGCTACGCCTAGGTTGGCCCCGGGGACGGTGAGTAAGTGGCCCCGGAACCTTAACGACACTTCCCCGCGTTAAAGACACTCGAAGAAAAAAAGTGGTGGGGGTCGACTGTATATTGTAGGTTCAATACCATCTTGGTTTTTGGTGCTTACCACTTATGAGTAGTTCAGCTTTATGCGACTACGGGTAAGGGTTAGATGGAGCGTTGTCAACTTTCATGTCCGACACGAAGGGGGTCAATACTTGCTTCGAGAAGCCAAGGGTGACATCAGATATTTCGCATTGCATTTCGCAAGTGAGTGGCAGACTGTGTAGGGCGACCTGCTATCAAGGTCATCGCGTTCCAGCTACCACCCGCGCACTGCTGATACCGCATGTTTTGCCATCCTCCTGGTGTTTTTGTCGGACCTCGAACAGTAGAAGGCCATGGCGGAACCACCCACCGTCATGGTGACGAGCCACCCTCTTGTACGCGTTCATGTTCTTGTCGCTGTCTCCCGCAGGGATAAAGGCATCAAGCTCACCGACCACGTAGACATCTCCCTGGAGCTTGACATGGGGGAGTTGTCGGACAAACCAGGTTAGAGGACGAGATTCAATAAAACTATTTCAAATGCGCCAGTTATGAATTCGACCGGTGGAGGGTTTAATACTCAAAAATGCAGGCTGCGTGACACGCCGGCTGCCCGTTTTCGACATTTTGATAACTCGGGGTCCCCTGGATGCTGCGGGGGCCAACAAGGCAATTTTCGAGGGCGTTTTCAGTGACTACTATGTTTTTCATGACGGGGCTGTTGCAGCGGTGTGCTGCGTTCCGTGTCATATGGCCTCTCTATTCACGATGGTGCTGCTTTATTCAACGACCCCCTACGCCCGTCGATCTACTGCACTTTGCACCAGGCGCACAGATGTACGGCTTGACCGGGGTGGTTCACCACACCACTAACAGCACGCGGAGCGGACATTGCACTACTTATGTCCGGACGGAAGACAAATCCTGGCGTCTCTACGACGACGCCAACGTCGCGACAGTTGAACGCGGCGCGGTTTTAGCCGACGCGGACTATGTTATAAAAAATGAAAATACACTCCAGCTGTGAGATCGGAGATTTTGTCGAAACTCATCTTACTATATTATGTCGAATGCTCGCCGCGTCTGACCTCTCTTGCGTCGCTATTGAAGTACTGAAGCGAGAACGTTGGTGTTGCCCAGCGCCAGGTAGTCGATATTCTACTGGCCGTTCTTTTTCATAACGTTTTGTTGCGTTTATCTTTTTCTCGTTTGAATCATAGTCTACACCATTAATAGTTGCTCCCTTATCGGTATCCGGTGTCTTCGGTTTCAGTTGTGATTCTGAAAAACATGTACCATTAGACTATATGGGCCAGATACGTACACACGCTGATTTATGGTTTCACTTTAATGACTTGGCTTATGCACATGCTTTCAGCTATGATATGCGTATCACCTTGGTTCGTTGTGTTTTTTTTCCTGAGGGGATCCCGATTGTGTTCATTTTTGAAAATTCCGTTAAAAAGGAAGTTATCATGGCTCCTGAAAATGAAAAAAAAACGAGATTAATTTGTTGAAAACGTCACGCTTCAGAATTTCAAAACGTCGAAATCGCGATTAGTTCATTAGGAGCGCCCCTATTAGAGACGAAACCTCTGGCGACCAAACCCGCCAAAAGCAGATGGGTGACTACCTCCCGACCCTGGTCTTGAGTAGACTTTCCGGTCAAGATCTATACAGAAGGCAATTGCCTTGTCCAGGCGTAACTCTTGCACACCATACCTCTACCTCATCATAAAGGGTCCAGCGTCTGCGCCTGCGGACTCCGTTCGCGGAAGGGTGCGAGCTACATTGGCCGCGTGCCAATTCTCAGCGCAACTGTACATGAGCAAATATATACCTCCCCCCACCAATGTGTACACTCCCCCCGCGCCCCGCCCCCGCCCCGCCCCCGCCCCGCCCCCGCTCGCCCTTCATGCGACTCGCCGAACATCTCACGGCGCTTCGCGCTTGGTGTACGCTAAGTCTGCCTGGTTGGTGAAAAACCGACGTGCTCCGTCCCGGCATTGGACGGATGCGAGGGTCTATGGTCATACGACTACGGCCATGCACGAAATGAGTACACTCTCCCCCCCCCCCCCGCCCCGCCCCCCGAAATCCCCCCGCTGTTGTAGGAGTGCGAGGCTCTATGGTCTTACGACTACGACTGAGTACAACTCCCCCCCCCTGCCCCAATAATGCCGTCGATCTTCAATACGAACACTCCTCAGCTGTAATGCAGAGCCAACAATACGTGTTGGCATGCTGCTTCCCGGTGTACACCACCCGTACGACGGTTTACATACCGGCAAGCGCACCAAAACTCACTCCCATATAGGTGGAAAGAGGGAGGGAAAGGTGGGGGGGGGTGGGGGGGGGGTGGGGAGGGGGGCTCACATACCGTAGCCTCTCAACTAACACGGATTTTTTTTTATTGTATGCCATACACCGGCAAGCGTCTACTGTAGCCGCTGCTTCGCGCCGCGAAACCAGCTCGCGTATACCATCGACTACGAAGAAGTTGTGAAACTATCTTGTGCCTGTATCGGGAAACGGGGGCTGCCCGTCGAACCTATCGCCACCGCTATTCACACCTACCCCTACCCTCACGATCCCACGACCCCGCCAACTGTTATCTCCGCACCTCAATGGGCACGGCGGGCAATAGCCTGCCTTGGCGCGACACCGTCCCTAAATACCCCCCCCCCCCCCCCCCCTTGTCAATGGTCATATGACTAAGGCAAGCAACAAATGAGTACGCCCCCCCCCCGCCCCCGACTCAGAACTTGAATAGGAGGGCATTCCTTCGTTTTGATTCATGATACGACTTGAAGACGAAGGTGGTCTTCTCTGGGGGCAGGGAGGTGAATGTGCGACATGACGCCTCTGAGTCGATACCCAAGGTCTTCGCCATCGCTTCATCGGTCATCGCCTGCCTATCCCGTTCATCGCTGCTCTACCGTATGCTACACCGATCGCCATTATCTCACCCCTCGCCGTAGACCTACCACTTCCAACGCTAGAATCTTAAGAGCAACCGCAGAAGCGAAGCCCGACCCAACCGTTCCGAAATCGATTCTGCAGACCTATACCCCCATTCATTCTTACAGTCCTGGAGCAATCGTGGAAGCGATACCCGACCAAACCTTTCCAAAATCGCTTGCTGCAGGCAGGCCTATGCTCCGTTCATCCTTAAAGTATTACAGTAATTAATTGTCGTAGAAGCGATGTCCAAACCAATGTTTCCAATATCGCTTGCTGCAGGCGTATCCCTTTCATCCCTACAATCTCACAGCAATCGTGGCAGCGATCCATATCTGACCCGAGTTTTCCGCTATCGCCTTATCGCTCGCCTTAGGCATACCCCCATCGTCTCCACAATGTTACCACAATCGTAGAAGCAAACTCCTCGAAGGAGAGCAGCAAACAAAATGAGGCCGAAAAACAACTCTATAAAAAACATTTCAATTACGTCAGCTGTAAGTTATCTCGATTGCAGGTCGATACCTCAAAACTTAGTAAGCCCTCCGTGATACATCAATCGCACGTTTCCAACATCCCTCGAAAGATGATGACACAAATGAGACCCGCCTTCGATGCTATGCACCAGGGTCAACAGGACGATATTACTTATATAGGCGCGAATAATTCCAGACGATTTCGGCCAATTTTCCAAGCGTCAAACGTCACTCGCAAAGCACAGGGTTCTCACCCTGCATCTGCGTTGACAAGTAGCCATCCGGAGAGGGGGGGGGGGGGAGAAAACGCAAGAGGCGGAGGAAGGGAGGGAGGGAGGGAGAGAAGGAGGGGGAAATACACTTATCAAGCGACCATATTTTATGGCAAAGCGCGCGGCAGCAAAATAATCAAGGCATGTCACAGGTCGTGAGCCGGCCCGCGGTTCGAATCAAGAGATATTTCACAAACCCGCGGGTCGAGTCGGGTCGGGTCAGAAGGTGTTGGAAACAAATGTCACGGATTGCGTCGGGTCGGGTCTGGAGGTGTTCAAACATCACGGGACGGGCCGGGTCACCCTGACCCGGCCCGACCCGACCCGCGAGAAGGGATCCGACCAGTGGAAATAACCAGGGTAGTCCTCGGGAAAATTCCCGAGGTAATTTTCCCGTGCTGTACGTTGGTCCCGGTACTCGGCGGAATACCGTCATATTTGGGCAAACCGTGTACCGCCGAAGGCGGTACCGTCAAAAATCGAAAAACCGTCAACCGTTCAAAAAGTACCGTCATTTTGCAGCACCGCCATAAAAGTACCGTCAAATAAGCGAAGTACCGTTTCCCGTTTAGAAAAACCGTCATATTCAGAACCGTCAAAGATTGTAGGGTGATGGTTTTCATTGAATGTTTTCATGTTTTAGGTTTTATTGTTTTATTGTTTACAGTAGTAGTATTGTTTTATTGTCTTATTTTGGTGCTAAATGTCTAAATGTTGTTTCGCGTGAGGCTGGTGAGTTTGTCAGCTTGACGGTTTGACGATTAGTCTAGCCTCTATTCGTCCGTTCTATATAGGTATGCAGGAACATCAGCGGGGTGGTGCCGGCATGCTTGATCGCCGCCCGGCAGGCACTGTCAAGTATTTCGTCATTCGTAATTCTGTATTTCTCAGTGGCGGAACCGTCATATTTCAGTACCCTCAAAAAAGTACCGTCAAATTTGGCAGTACCGGGACCGGTACCGTCGTTTCGCAGTACCGCCAAAAAAGTACCGTCAAATATCGAAAAACCGTCTACCGTCTAGAAAATACCGTCACTTTTCGATACCGCCGAAAAAGTACCGTCAAATTCGGCGATACCGTGTACCGCCAAAAGTGGTACCGTGAGAAATCGAAATAACGTCAACCGTTTGAAAAGTACCGTCATTTCGCAATACCGTCCGATCTGGTACCGTAAAAAAAAACGGTACCGAGGACTACCCTGGAAATAACCACCATGTTGCGAGTTGATACACCTCCTTACATCGCGGTTCGGACCTCCCCCCCTCTCCCGACGGCAGCCCAGGTTCGTACGGCCGATGCTGTAATCAAGTCATTTTTTGGTCGACATGTTTTCCCTCCGTGTAATCACGTCACTTTTTGGTCGACATGTTTTCCCTTCGCGAAGGCCCCACAAGCGGTTAACGCAGAAAGGCAAGAGGTTCCCGATGTGCAGGAAAGTTACGGTCCAACGACACACGGCCAACCGCAGCTGCTCACGGGCAAGCCACGTCTAGACACACGCTACGGTGTAGGTGCAGCAACCATTGTTTGTTTTTTCCTTGCAGGGTTCTTCACTTGAGGAGCTGGCTTTATTTTTTCACCCTAAGCCGCATTTTGAGCAAACTGAAAGCGCAACCCATCATCTGGAAGTAAAACACATTCACATTGTAAAACAAGAATGAACGACACTAATGGCAATAATGGCATTCCGACGATTGCGGATTAAGGAGGGCGAAGGAGGGTTAAGAAGCCCCGTAACTCGTAAACAAAAGCGCCGAAAAAGTGCTACGATAGGTGGAGGGAGGGGGGGGTGGGGGTACTCAGTGTGTGCATGGCCCGTAGTCGTATGGCCATAGACCATCGCATCCCTACTATGGCGGGACGCCGCACGTCGGGTTTTCACCAACCAGACAGGCATTGCTTGCACCAAACGTGAAGCACCATGAGGTGTTCGGCGAGTCGCATTAAGGTTGAACTGCATCCTTCCAAGAACCGCTCGTAAAATGGACTGCGGCACCTTGTGCCTACTTGCTTATGGATAACAGCGCCAATGGGTTACTTTGTTTTCTGGTGTGGCCACTCCAGAGACAGCAATGGGTATTACTATGTAACTGTCTCGCAGATGCCTTACCATATTCACACTACGTGATGCGATTACTCCTCTTGTGCGGATTTAGGGTTCTCCACCCCGATAGGAGAGGGCGCTTTTTGGATAAAACATTTTCCGGGTGACCGGGGAAAGAGCCACCTCGTATCGTCGGGACACCTACCAGTATTTATTTTCGCAACCTCAGGGTGTTTGCGATTCCAATCAATTTAGGGTTGAAGATGAAAGAAGTATAATATTAGTACAGTATTGATACCCACGAACGTCATAGAACCCAACGCCAAGCAACCCACAAAAAAATTAGCTTAGAACTTAACAAGAGAAACTATTGATACGAGGAAAACATTAATTTTCGCTTTGTTTCCCTAGGTTGGGCTGGTCATGGACTGTGGACTGTGACGTCCGACGGTTTCAATACTACTAATAGCATTAAATGTTTTCCTACCCAACCTACTCAAGTAAAGTCGGTACATCGAAAACGCACCGTTTTGTAGAGTTACGAGTCGCTAACATTTGACGACTACTAAGTACCTGGTAGTCTGAAGGTTAGACAACCAACTGATTTTAGTCGGAAAGTCGGCTGGTGAAGCCACCTGATGGCCAGCCGACTTGCCGACTTAATTTAGAGCGAGCCAAATCTGGTCCCAACGGCCGACGGGGCGTCGCCCAAAAAGAGACAAAAAAAAAAACATGTTAGACTACCCCTCCCGCAATGTGTGGAAACTCAGTAAGTCAGATAGTCGGCACCTGCGGGAAACGTCTAACTATAAGTCCGACTAATAACTAGTTGGCGACATAAATCGCGCCAACTCACACCTCTACCAACGGTAGTAATCGCCGTTTACGAGCTGCCTGGTACGTGGTTCGCGCTACCTCGTCGGATACGCGTGGCGATTTTTTTCATGTCTTTGCACATATCCTTTCCCTGCCCAACCTCCTCTATATAGAAGGTGTGCAGAAAACGGGAACTAATGCTAGAGACAGATGGTTAATTTTACGATAGCATGTTTCATAGAGCTGTGAGTCGGCAACACTTGACTAATGACTAACTGACTTTAGCCGGCAAGTCAGCTGGTGAAGCCAACTGATACCCAGCCGACTTGCCGACTCAAGTCAGGCGACGTCTAACCATTAGTCCGACCAACGACTAGCTGGCGACTTGAGTCGTGCTGACTCACAGCGCTAATGTTTTTGTGCTTTGGCTTAAACCCTTCAACCTGCCCAGCTAAAAGGTTGGCGGACACGGGAAGCAATGCAAACGACAGATGGCTGATTTACGGAACTAAGTATGTTTTCTATTTCTGCTTAACCCTTCCCCTGTCTCACCTCCTCAAGAAGGCGGCTTGCTAGTCGTCGTTCGATCTCCCTAACCTTCCCGCGACCAGGGATTTCTTTAGCCACCTCAGCCTGCCATGCGGAGGGCTCACGGACGTCAGCGCGGCAGCTATCCGTTCCATGAAGCAAAAACTCGGTGAAGGTTATCAGGAAATGATATAATGCAAGTTCAACCCCATACAATATTTGGGGTTTTTACTGAATTGTATGGTGGTTTACATCGATACGAAACCGCCAGTGCAAGGATTTCCTCGGCTACCTCAGCGTGTCACGAGAAAGGGGCCACTGATGTCAGTGTGGCAGCTATCCATTTCATGGAGATGTCTCCTTGAAGTTTAAAACACAAAATCTCATTGCATGCAGTAAAGCAGCATGGTGAAAGTTGTGCGCTTTACGAGTGAGTACGCACGCGTAAATCGGATTGCTGTGCCGTGTTTGATGTTTCACTTTATTTTATTTTTTTCCCGGATTATTGCCGCGCTGAGCGCTCAGCGCGGAGGTACATCCCGGGCGAGACCCTCCTGCTTCGGGGCAGGAGGCGTCATCTAATCCAATACATACTTTAAATGATCGGTGAAGCCGCAGAAGAATACTACAGTACGACACAGAATGTTCGATATTGTTAAAAAATCAGCAAAGCACAGCGACACGTCAAAAAAAGTTGACACGAGAGGCGCAGCCATACCAAGCGATGACCGGTAAGGGGGAAGAACTACTTGATCCAATTGCCAACTGCACTACAGCTACAGAGGTAAAACCACGCGAAGCAGTGACACGAGAGGAGCAGCGAGACATGAGTAGTACAGCGACAAAAAGCGGCGGCGAGAAAGAAATCTTGAACGCCGCTCATGCTCTTCCTTCCTCCGGCCCATCCATCGGGAATGGAACCACCAGTAGTACATGGGGGGCCCGCAAACCAAAGTTACGGTACATAGTACGGAAAACGGCAAATAAAATACGTACGAGTTATAATATGGTCGACCAAAATTTTTGCTATGCCAATTTTTTTTTCCGGAAAACTGCCATACAGGTCGACCAAGGGTTGGCATTGGGGTTGGGGATGATTATAGGGTTAGGGTTAAGGGTAGGTATCCGAAATCATTTTTCGTAATACTGAACACACACGCGGTACACACAAAAATCCCTTTTTTGCAAACTGCTGTATAGTATATTTTACATGGCCTGTATAGGTGGCTCGGAACCACGAGCACTCTCGTACCATGTTCGCGCCGACTTTTTAAAAACCGGTTTGTGATTATTTGCTCGATTGCTTGGTCTCAAGCGCGGCTGGCGGGGTTCATCTGTCTTTCTGTCTGTCTGTCATGGTTGACGTTGACGGGTTTCTATCAATTCGTGCAGGTACGGTTTGGCACGGTACGGTACAATACGGTACGGTACCATGTACCATGCAGTGCGGTATGGTATGGTATGATGTGGTATGGTGTGGTGCGGCTTGGCGTGGTGGGGTGTGGTTTGGTGCGGTGTGGTGTGGTGTGGTGTGGTGTGGTGTGGTGTGGTGTGGTGTGGTGTGGTGTGGTGTGGTGTGGTGTGGTGTGGTGTGGTGTGATGTGGTGTGGTGTGGTGTGGTGTGGTGTGGTGTGGTGTGGTGTGGTGTGGTGTGGTGTGGTGTGGTGTGGTGTGTTGCGGTGTGGTGTGGTGTGGTGTGGTGTGGTGTGGTGTGGTGTGGTGTGGTATAGTATGGTATAGTATGGTTTGGTATGGTATGGTATGGTACGGTACAGCACTTCCTGCTCACCTCTTCCATCGGGATAACGCGAGCCCCTCCCACGGTTCCACTCCCTGTACTTAACCCTGCCCCTGGCCGTTCCAATGTCACCTCAAACTCGTTCACCTGCACCAACGCAGAAGGCATTGGAAAAAGGTCACCTTCACCCTTCCTTATCAAATATACATATATATATACAACAGCTGTTAGATTGAGGAATTGTCGAAAACTCCCTTTTTCGAGCTGTGTGTGATATGATACTCCGGTCGCGCGTGTTACGGGGGGGTGTATGTCCTCATGAAGATTTTTTTTGTTTTTTCTCACACTTCTACTTTCCAGCTTCTGGACAAGCCGTAGTTACAGGTGTCGCCCCTTCTCCCCCCCGATTCTTGCCTTCAATTTTTATCGCGCATAAGGTTCAGCAATCCCTCTGCTCGTCGATTTTTCATCGAGTGTTGCTAACTCACGCTCTCGCGCTTTCCGCAAGTCAATTTGTGCACAAGAAAAAGCCCCATCGAATTTACACGAGTGTGCACTCGGCGGGGCTCGAACTCACGAACTGACCTATACCAGGGCTCGAGGATAACCTGATACGCCACCGGGGCGACCGGCAAGCTATAGGCCTGTGACTCCCCTTACCCGTATACTGCAGCAAAACCTACCCTACGCTAAATGTACGCAATTTCCCCCCAAAAACGCGCGTGCAGTAAGTTATAAAGCGGCCATTTTTCAGGGTTTTTCAATAATCATAACTCGATTTGCGGGCCGGGTCAGTAGGTGTATGCAGGCTGGTTCAAGTTAAACGGCGGACATTATCTCCCCCACGAATACCGCTCGAAATATCTACGAAGTCAAAGGGTGAATATATATGGTGTCATACTGACCGCCATGGTCAGTGGAAGAGGGTGACATGGCCACAATTTTGTTATAACGGTCTCGGGCAGTCTCTAGGAGCGAAGCTCGTATCGACCAAGGGCAGGCCTTCAAACTTTTTCAAAAATATTCAGGCTTTACCCAAGCGTGGGCAAAAAAATAAATGCGCCGCATTTTGCGCGAACCGGTTGGGAGTACTCCAAGGCATGTCTGTAGAATTTTCGCGCAAAAAAAACAAATATCTCACCTGTGTAGGTTCAACATTAAGCAGAACACAACGAAAAAAACTGAATCCTATACTAAAACCAAGTCATTTATAAGGGAATAGCGTATCTTATTCATTTACGCACAAAAGTCCAACTGCCCATGCCGTTTTTGAGACTTAGACCCTGATATGTTGCACACATATTCTACATGCCCATCCCGAGGCTTGACCTTCGGGTGTTTTCTATTTTCCGGCAAAAACGTTTGGTTTAAGGTGATCCAAATTTTCCAAAAAATGTTAACTGGCGAAAACTCAGAGCCCAAAAACAAAAAAAAAAACTGACATGTGAGGTCTTTGAAACGGCACATAAAAGACGTGTGCAACATTTCACGGTCTGCATCGAAAAATACGGCGTGCATATTGGATCACCCCGACCCAACCAGATCCGCGAGAAGGAACCTGACCCCTGAAAAAGCCCAGTCATTCAAGGTGTACCAAGTGCAGCAGGAATTAAACAAAGCTTCGAATTATCTAGGGGCGAAAACAAAAATTAATTAACCAATTGTGTTTTTAGGGTACAATGATGTCATTCGATTTGTCGAAGCCGGGCCAAACCGTCAACACTACTACCTCTGGCAGGCCTCACGACTCACCGAGTGGAATCGTTTCCGGAAAAAAAAACGAACGCTCCGGGGTAGAAAGCCTTCATACCTGTACAACGATAACAAGATGGATAGCAGGTGGGTAAATGAGCTATGACGTGACAGAATGAATGCTGCACTAGACAGTCAACTCGGCGTTACACGAGGCTAACGCAGCGACGCTACACTATGCTGTTCTATGCTATACTATGCTATGCCATGCTACGCTATGCTGTTCTATGCTATACTATACTCTACTATGCTATGCTATGCTATGCTATGTTCTATGCTATACTATACTCGACTATGCTATGCTATGCTATGCTATGCTATGCTATGCTATGCTATACTATGCTATGCTATGTTATGCTATGCTATGCTATGCTAAGCTATGCTATGCTATGCTATGCTATGTTCTATGCTATGCTGTGCTGTGCTATGCTATGCTGTGCTATGCTATGCTATGCTATGCTGTGCTATGCTATGCTATGCTATGCTATGCTATGTTATGCTATGCTAAGCTATGCTATGCTATGCTATGCTATGCTATGCTATGCTATGCTATGCTATGCTATGCTATGCTATGCTATGCTATGCTATGCTATGCTATGCTATGCTATGCTATGCTATGCTATGCTATGCTACGCTATGCTATGCTATGCTATGCTATGCTATGCTATGCTATGCCATGCTATGCTATGCTATGCCATGCTATGCTATGCTATGCTATGCTATGCTTTGCTATGCTATGCTATGCTATGCTATGCCATGCTATGCTATGCCATGCTATGCTATGACATGCTATGCTAAGCTATGCCATGCTATGCTATGCTATGCCATGCTATGCTATGCTATGCCATGCTATGCTATGCTATGCTATCGTATGCTATGCTATGCTAACCTAGGACATGTACGATACGATACGATATGCGGTGCTAAGCTATGCCATGCTATGTTGTGCTATGCTATGCTGTGCTATGCTGTGCAAAGGCACGACACCATCAGGCTATGTAGCAACAACGGAATGCAAAAACAACACTGATGGAAGACAAAACCAAACCCGACCCAAGAGCAAGCCAAGCTACTTTTATCACCAATAGGGATCTATTGCTCAACATAGTAGGCATTCATTCATCACCAGCAAGGGTCCACTCACCAGCAAGGGCCTATTGTTCACCAGTAGGGATCCATTTCTCACCAGTAGGGGCTTGTTGCTCACGAGTAGGGGCCTATCCATCACCAATAAGAGCCTATGGCTCACCCGTAGCGACCTACTGCTCACCAGCAAGAATCTAGTGTTCACCTATTGCTTACCAGCAAGAACCTATTGCTCACAAGTAGAAACCTAGTGCTCACCGGTAAAGACCTATTTTTCACCAGTAAGGACCTAGTGCTCACCAGTAAGGGCCGAGATCTGCCCAGTCCGGTATGTCGTCCAATACGTAGCAGCACCTTCGCACTCTGCTGTTGTACTGCTGGACCAAAGGGTCCTGGGCAATTCAACAAAACGGTGCGATCCGACGAAAAAAGCGGCAAACGTGGTACAGTATTTCAGGTCCACGCCGGGGCGAAACGTACGAGAGCATACCGGCACAAGAGTTTCTTCGAGTAGAGCAATACCACTTTCGGCAAAAGCGGTCAAGCATCTGTCCCTTTTCCCTCCGTAGCTGATGCACTCTCGGGAGTTGCAGCCACACATGGAGGCGTTTCGGAACTGGTGACTGTAGCATACGGAAAGCGGCCTACCAGCAGAGCCTTGCTACGGCAGGAGCTGCACGGTTGAGGCCAAACATTTCAGAGCTTTTCACCGATCGGATCAGGAGGGTATCAATCTCGCGGGTCGGGACGGGTCAGGGTGACCCAACCCGACCCGTGAGATTTAAAAATCTCCTGACCCGACCAGCAATAAATCGAACACCTCCTGTCCCGATCGGATTCGAACCACCCGACCCGATCCCGCAGGTCTGGTCATGTCCTGTGAAAAGCCCTGAACTGTTGATCAGCTGGCGGGGGGTCCTCAACTGGTCTCAACATACTTTCATTGTGAATTTTGCAAATAATGTTTTATGACATGACACATTATACGATAGAGGTGCCCCATTATTTTGTCTAGAGCTATTTTTCTGAAGTTCCTCACTGCAGGAGGGGGTTAAGACATGCCATTCATGTCCTTCATGCCCTTCTTAACCCAACCACTGATTTGGAGAAATCCAAAGCCGCTACAGGATGACCAGATTCCACGGCCTAGATATACAACGAAAATCGTGCAGAAAAGCAACGAAATTGCGACGATTTGGGGTTACGGAGCCCCTTCATTCATAAACGATTTTAGACAAAAAAATGGTACTGTGCCTCTATCGTAGAACGCGCCATATATATATATATATTTTTTTTTCTCACACTTCTACTTTCCAGCTTCTGGACAAGCCGTGGTCACAGGTGGCGTCCCTTCTCCCCCCCGGTTCTTGCCTTCAATATTTATCACGCATAGGGTTCAGCAATCTCACTGCTCGTCGATTTTTCATCGAGTATTGCTAACTCACGCTCTCGCGCTTTCCGAAAGTCAATTTGTGCACAAGAAAAAGTCCCAACGAATATAAACGAATATGCACTGGGCGGGGCTCGAACTCACGAAACTGACCTATACCAGGCTCGAGGATAACCTGATACGCCACCGGGGCGATACCTACCGGTAGCCCTTGGGGTATCGTATAGGGGTTACGATGCGTGTTACAACGGAGGTATTAAGGTGTACCTCTTTTTGGCTATTTTTTTTTTTAATATGGGGGCTCCTTTATCCAAAATCGTCGGAATGTTATCCTTGTTTTGCACATGCATTTTGGGTAACCTTAGGCCATGAGCATGTCAACGTTCATCGGGATGTACCTTCAGTACGATCAAAAACAGTTTCTAGGTAAGGTATAGAGCCCCTCAAGCCAAGAACCTTGCAGGGAAAATACTTCATCTCTACCTTACAATCGCTTGGAAAGACGGCTGTCGGGTGAGGTAAGAGTTCCTCGAGAGAGTAAGAAGCTTAAAAATGCAAGAGATACTGTTTACCAGGTATAATTTATTGATTTTACCACGTCTTTGTTTAGCATATCCCATTTATTATCTTCGCTCTCTTTTATGTTCTCAGTTCTCATTCCCTAGGCGTAACTCAGACCCGGGGTCACTAAGCAGGCTCTTCTCCCCCTCTCCACTACGGTAGGCGCCTTAATTTTAATCGCGAGAATAATTTAGCATTCTCTTCCCTCGTCGATTCGCGTCGAATTGTGGTTATACATATAACAATTGTATACTTGAGAGTTCGTCGAATCTCGCCGGGTTGTTAGCATTGATCTCCGGGGACCTCCCTTCGCCACGGGCCATCGTATCTCGGAGATCAACAATCTTCGAGCCCTTTTGAACTTAGAGAATGTATTATCAACTCGGAACTCGAACCCTCGCACACCATGCTTAGAAGCGGACGATCTGCAGATCACGCTACAAGCCACATAGTTACGTGTACATGGTCTAGTGGGTAGTGCAAAACCAACAGATGTCCTACGATACCACGCGTCAGCATACCGTCCTTGCCTGGTATAATCGCTCCGGGTCTTCGTCGAGCGTTTGCGTGGAGGCTAAGCAGAAGACCCTTAGGCATGGCACCGCCATCAGCGACGACAGGTCCAGAAGCAGCTGAGGACGCACAAAGCGCAACGAGCATGCCAACGCTTTTATCAGAACAGGGGTAGTATTTTTCAGTCAAAATATTGTGTGCCCTTGTTAGCTTTCTTCAACAAACAACTATACTACCTATAAAAACATCGTCGGAGCATCAGTATTTGTCAACAATGGTTTTCGTTATAGAGCTACATCACGATACTTTTTTTCGGGTTGCAGTTTCGTTTTTTCTCAAAGACAGTGTTTGGGTAATGTCGGCACAGTAGGGGCCCCCCAGCAATATGGTGAAAAGCCAGAGCAGTATAACCGCGCCTTACAGAGGGAAGTCGCGTCATTCATTCCAGGTTAGGAATATAATTCCCCAGTCGCGCCAAGCGTTTTTGACCGCCTTATATCGGGATACCCGCATTATATGGGGATACCGCCTTATTGGGGGACCCCTACTCTGTGTATAGAGCTCTTAAATGGTGGCGCACCCTTACGGTATCTCCGCCGCGCAATGTATATATATATATATACCTGCGTGAAAGATGCAATGAATTTCTTTTTGGAATGCTGTTCTCTGGCGGTCGAGGTTTTTTTCTCGCTCCTCCGGCTGAGGGGCAAGCAAGGGGACCATCGGTACATTACGACGCATGTCTGGGTCCCGGCCGAGCTCCGTGGCGGTGCTCTGAGCATTCAACATCGATGAGCTGGCTCTGCTTTTTCAAGGGGTTGCGTCCCGCGTCGCTGAGGCGAGTAGGTGCATGAAAACCCTTATACGAAGTTATCTAATACGTCAATAGCCCGCTCCGCTCTTCCATCAGTTCAGTTGTTTTCACCCCTTCTGCTGTCTGCTACGACGTAGCTACATATCACACAGCCAGCAGCAGCAGCAACAGCAGCACATCTGTCAAACATCGTACGTATATTTTGCACATAGCCCTGTAACTCATTCTGTTGTACACCTCGCACTAAACACGTAACACACCACGCCCGACAAAGCTGCCTCCCCCCGTCCGTCTACCTGGGAACCTAGCTACTAACTATGTCTCGAGTGGTTGTGCCCCTCGCACTTGGGAGGTAGTCGCACCGGGAAAGACCCACAGAGCAAGGCCCATACTGCCGCCTGCCTCGTTTCGCCGAGCCCATAGAAACCCATACCTGTATGTTTCTGCTTTTTTCTAGCTCTGCTGCTGTGCTACTGCATCACACATGGTCCTGAAGGCTCTGTGCTTGTGGCTGTCACGTTACAACAGCAGCTGTGGTGTGAGCCCTCTCCTTCGTGGCACCCACAGACGGTGCTTCTGCGTGCAAGTGTGTATGTGGCTCATGTATGTACCAGATGAATGAGTAGACCGTGTGTTGTCATAGGCGCACAATACGATCAAGAATACCGGTGGGTTGTTTTTCTCAATAGCAGCCGCTCAGCCTCATAGTGTGCTTTCATAGGCGCACAGTACGATCAAAGAAGACCGGTGGATTGTTCCTTCACAAGCAGTTGCTCAGACCCGCAGCCACAAAAGCATAATACAGCAGCAGCGCTGCAGCAGTAAAGCAGTACACCGACGGCCGTGTTTCAAGCTCTTGTCTTTGCGCCAGAAGTCACGGTTTATGTGCGTGGTTGGTGCACAGCAGGACATCGAACCACGACAACATTTTCACGTCCGACGCAACGATTAAACACATATCGTCGGACCTCACAACCAGGTATACGAAGCATACAGCAGCAGCAAAAACTGTAGCTCATACAATCACGGGAACGCCTGTGTTCACCATGTTACACTTGCGACACCCCCGGGATATCAAGTCAACCCTATAACGAAGGGGAACCTTGTACATATCAACCACGGGAGAATAAAAAGACACAGCATGACCTCCACACAACAGGCGTGGCCGCGAGTTACAGCACAAGTCTCGGATAGTCCCTTAGCATCTGACCATCCGATATGAAATCGACGAGGACGAGCGCTTCCGAAAGAGACCAGGCCGAAACGGATATCGTAGGCACAGGTACAGGAACGCTCAACCTTTTCGGGAGTTGATTATCGTACATCGACCAACAGCGTGAGAATATGCGATTCTCTCGACCGTCTCGGAAGAGATGGCGCGCCAACAGCACGGGTAATAGAGTCGTCCCACGCTAGGAGTGCAGCAGGTTTTAACAATTTTCTGCGCTCCTACCATGAGGAGCTAGCTCAATATCTCACCCGCGAGAAACGTGATTTCGAAGACATTCGTTCACGCAACCCGAACAACACTTTCTATGCGCTAAACCAAAGTCGTTGGAATGCCATTCTTGTTTTGCAATATGTGCAATATGCCTTGTTTGTATACCTAGGCCATGGGTATGTTCATCGGTTTTATACGTTTAGTGTACATGTACACTCGTTAATAAGTCAGTTTGTGGGCGAGGAATGGAGCTCCCCATCATGTTTGGAGCCTCGGAAAAGAATTGGTGCACCTCTACAGTACTATTACTACTATTACTATACCCTCAGTAGCGTGAGTCCTCTACTCTAGCATGCGCCTGGTGGCACCTCTGAACGGGCGAAATGTGTGCACGGAAGGATGCTATCGGACTAAGCGCTCGAGAGGTATCGACCAATTAAAAGCACGTTGAAAACTAAAGGTTGGTCAATCAATCAGCCAGCACCCGGGCCTCACCGCGTTCTGCATGCCGAAGGACTTGAGCTCGTCGATGGTCTCGAAGCCTACCGTTCGCATGTCGTACATGGGGTTAACCACGAACAGCCGGAGGCACATGCGCACGTCGCGGCTAAGGTACCCCCTGCATTGTACCAGTAATACAGCAGTAGCAGCAGCAGTAGAGATACAAAAACGGTGCGCAGAACGCTCCGCGGGTGAACAAAAACGCTACTAATGACGTCTCAGTAAACGTGCAGTATCGTAGAAAGCACAGTGACAAGTGCAGTGGGCAGACGTCGATATCAAGGGAAAAAACAGATGCGCACATCGGGGACAGGCAAACGTGCCTAAAAAAGGTTTACAAATGGATTGCCTGTTGAGCCGAAACTCCAACTACGATTCGAGTTCCTAACCCCGACCCTAACGCCTTAACTGCAGAGTATTTCCAAGCTGATGCTGAATGGGATCTTGAAAAGACCCATCAATAACACGAAGTAAGGTATTGCTTGAAGACGGTTAAGACGGTTGGACTGACAAATTAAATCCGGGAAAAAAAAGTTTTGCACAGTCACCCCTGTCGTAGAGCAGCAGCAGCAGCAGAGATGCAGCACCGATGCGCAGAACGTTGTTAGAGTGAACAAAACCGCTAGAATCTGCGTCATTGTGCGAGCTTGAGTAGAAAGCACAGCGAAAAGTGTAGCAGCCTGGGTATACGTCGAATGTCAAGGATAAAAACAGACGCGCCCGTCGCAGCTGAGGCATCTTTTCGCACCAGCGTGCATTGCAGCAGCAGCAGCAGAGATACAACATCGGTGCGTAGAACGCTTTGCGAGTAAACAGCAACGCTACTACAGTCAAAAATATATGGTATAAAAATAAAAACACGGGGCAGCTGTGAGATCAAAGGTTTCGTCGAAACTCATCTTTGCAAGCTTTGTGTGATACTCCGATCGCGCGTATTACTGGGTGTGTGTCCTCATTAAGGCTATATAGGTCGGCGACTCCCCTTAGAGCTACAGTCTAGCTTGTGCCAGGGTCAAAAAATATACAAGTAACATCGCTTTCAATTTGCATATTAGCGTAGGAGGTTTAGTGTACCCTCAGCGGCCTTCTGGACAAGCCGTGGTCGCAGGAGTCGTACCTCCTCCTTCCCGATACGTGCCGTCATTGGTATCGCGCAGAGGGTTCAGCATTGTCACGTCTCGTCAATTTTCATCGAATTGTGTTGCATACGTGCAGGAGTAGACAGAGAGGTGCAGAAGGCGAGAGCGCGAACTATAGCGGCCTAGGCAGGCGTCGATATCAACAACACTATCAAGAGCCGCGCTGCGGTAAAGGTTAAACCGTTGAGGCCCACCATTTTCTCGATCTCCATGGATCAGATGCGCGTTTTACAGTAGTAACAATCGTTTCGGTACCTTTTGTAGCCCATGGTTTTTTTTTGTACCCGACGTAGTTTGCATTTTTTTTCTTAACCTTTGCGGTTGTGTGGGAGATATGCACCTCCAACAGTGAGGAACCTAAAAAAACTTGAGCTATAGTACTATAACACCGTACAATGGGTGATTCGTAGCGGCAACGACGACGAGGATACTCCTGTAGTGTCTGTCAGATGCTCTCTACATGAACATCGCTATTATCCTGAACGTAGCGCACCAAATGATTGCAACATTGGGGGGCTCAGCACGTTTCTTCCATATATACATCAACACGTTTTGCTATATTATCTCCCTGTCTGGCCGCCTGCGGCCAATATCTGTCTCCTAGCATGGCAATCGTTTTCTCGCTACTATCTAACGTACCAAACTGCTCCATGTTACACCCGTCTATTTTTCTCATCTCTTCCTCTAACACATTCCGTTCCTCCTTGTACAGCTCAGTCTCCCACTATGTGAACAGACGGGGTGGGGGCAGAAATCAAGTATGCAACAGCATCTTACGTGCTCCACACCACCTCAGCCGCGATGATGCACATGAGCTTTCCCCTCTTAAAGTTCCCCAACACCATGCGTTTGCATCCGACCCGCTTTTTCGTCAAATCTTCTCCCCATGCCCTCATCCTGCAGGCCCGGCCACACCAGCGAACAGCGGCAGGAGCAATATGATACATCTCAGGGTTAGCGTTTGGGGTTAGCGTTGGGGTTGGCGTTGGGGTTAGTCAGGGTTAGTTAGGGTCAGGGAGACACCTGCTACGATAGAGGTTGCAATTTTTCGCGTTTTTTTTTTCTTGAAAGTCGGGCCGCCTTAACCCAATATCGCTGGAGAATGTCATTTTTCTTTGCGCGGTTCTTTTCGTTTTATACCAAGGCCACGAGATCTTGGGTTAGGGACGGAGATTTTCGGCTATGGCCGCGTGCTACGATGGAGGAAGCACTCTTCGGGGGGGGGGGGTTCTGAATTTCGGGACTCCTTAGCCCAATACGGCCGGAATGCCATACCATTTTTGGCGTTTTGTTTCGTGTTATGCCTAGGCCATGTAAACGTTTCATCGGGTTTCACTTGCAGTTTCCTCATAATCGGCTTATTTGGGTGTAGTACAAGCGCTCCTCAAGCCAAGAACCTTGCAGGGAAAAAATACCAATGGCTGCTGCACCGATACCGTAGTACTTGTGTATGTCAGCTTCAGCAAGAAATTCGGATTGGGGTTTTACGCGCACGCTCATCCTGTGGGCCCCGACGCGTCGACGAAGAGTGGCAGCCCAGCCGTACGGTAAACATCAGTCACCCCACGCCAGGGATGCAGCAGAAGTTTCCAAGAAAATTCTGAGCCCCAACATGAGGAAATCAATACTTCACCCGAAAAGTGATTTCGAAGACATCAATCGTTCGCGCAACGAACCCGACTAACGTTTCTATGCGCAGTCCTAAAATCAACCACTGTACTCTCAAAATTACCAGACAAAGCCGATAGTTCGACACCTGAGGAGGTCAACCGCACTATAGAGGTCAAAACGTCAGAAGGTCAGAAACATTTGGCTAAAAAAGTGCAACCTCTACCGCACTATAGAGGGATGACTCATATCAGGGTCAGAGGGATTAGGGTCAAAGTTGGGGTAAGGTTCTCCGCATGCCCCCATCCTGCGAAACCGCTCGTGCCAGCGGAAAAAAATAAAAACGCGCAGCCGGAGTATCACGCAGCCTGCATAGATGAGCATCGACCATTAATTCGAACTCACAGCTGACGTACTTGTACTCGAAATAATTTTGTAAAATACGGCAGAAGCAATAGACTATAGGGCATTGCTATTTCAAGAGAAAAATTCGCGTGACATCAGACGCGGAGAGAGAGCGATGCAGCGTTCCCTCGGGACGACTAACGGCAGACGAACTCCTAAGGGGCTCGGTTAGAAGTTTGGGGATAATCAGGAAGAGAGGCAACCCCCATTCAAAGTTCGATAAAAGCCGGTGATGACATAGAGGTACTTGGAAAAGGGTAACAAGTATGGGTGTGATCTCATGCCGAAGCAGAGAGACCTCCTTGATCCCAAACTAAACGAGAAAAGGCAAAAAAAATGCCATCATGGTACCGCTGTTTCACATTACGCACAGTATAGCTGATGCGTCCACGAATCGTGGCCATAGCTCTCCTCATCGAGAAAGCTGCGGACGAGAGATTCGGTGGGCGCCCCACGCACACCCTCTCTCCTCTACTCCGTTCGCCAGCCCGAACGCGAAAAAAAGTGCCGTGAAAAAAATCACGCCCGGAATGCGCGGGGGTACGACAACAACCGACAAAACCGACAAACCGACAGTATTGCTGCTGTTGACATGTCGGTGGAAGGTGCACACTGCAGCAGTGGATGTGCCCCTGTTTTTGTCTGAGGGTGGTGGACCTGAAAAGCTCTATACCCCACCCATAAAACTCAATTTTTGACGAAAAATGAAGAAAAAATGAGACGCGAGACCCGATGAACACTCCCATGGCCTAGATACTACCGGTATTACTTATTAATATCAGGTATGTAACGAATATTATTGTAAAACACAAGAAAACGACAATGGGCCAGTGTGGTCATTGCAGTAGTTAATCAACCCCGTCAATCATAATCTTTTGGGCAAAAAGGTGTACAGTACCCCAAAAGGGGTACAGTACCGTCCATAAATAATCAACCCCGTCAGTCAGGAACGTTTCGGGAAAAAAAGGGTACAGTACCCCAAAAGGGGTACAGTCCTGTCAGTAGTTAATCAACCCCGTCAGTCAGAAACATTTTGGGCAAAAAGGGGTACAGTACCCCAAAAGGGGTACAGTCCTGTCAGTAGTTAATCAACCCCGTCAGTCCGAAACATTTTGGGCAAAAAGGGGTACAGTACCGCAAAAGGGGTACAGTGCTGTCATAAGTTAATCAACCCCGTCAGATAGAAAAAGTCTTGGCAAGAAGGGGTGCAGTACCCCAAAAGGAGGGGCTGTGAATCGGCAATATTTCACGACTAATAACTAATCGGTAAGTGCTGTACGCCAACTAACTGACTTTAGTCGGCAAGTCGTTCCGCGAAACCAGCTGATGGTCAGCCGACTTACCGACTTAAGCCACCCGATCGAAGCGAGCCAATTAGCGCCCCCCCGGTAGAGGAGGGCACGCCCGAAAAAAAAAAAAATGCGTTTTGCATTAAACACTCTTTCCTACAAGCATGGAACTTCAGCAAGCCGGATAGTCGGCACCTCCGGGAAACGCCTAAATATTTGTCCGACTAATAACTAGCTGGTGGCGTAAGTCGTACCGACTCACAGCTCTAGGTATGTAACTAACGTTAGTGCAAACCACAAGAAAACGACATGGGTAGCGTAGCCATTAGTTAATCAACCCCGTCAATCAGAAACATTTTGTGCTAAAAGGGGTACCCCAAAAGGGGTATATAGTACCCCAAAAGGGGTACATAGTACCCTTATCGCAGAACGGGTCGGAACGACAATGACCCGTACTTACTACCTTCGTTCCCCTTGCCGCCTCGGTAAGGCATGCTACGAAGCATGCCCTAGCAGGCTTGTAGCGAGTGGGGGGGGTCTTTCTGGCGGGTGTAAGACCGGACTCACCCTCAAGGAGTGATACCTTCTTGCTGCTGCGTGTGGCCGCGAGGCTCAGGCGTGGCGGTAGAGTTGGGTCGTACGTGGTGCGTTAGGCATGGTCACCTACGATTCGCGCGTCTTTTTAGGCAGCAGCGGCGGAGCAGCAATGCTTAATCGGGATGCTCGTGCACGGAGGCAGGCGCCACCACGAGCCACGCTACGGCGCAGTTTCGGTTTGCGTGGGGGGAACTGCGCCGGCAGGAGGCTGGATTCGACGACGAAGGAGGAGGGCGACTGGCCGTCGACGGGCGGGGAAGAGACGGATTGAACTCTCCCTGAACGAGATTTTTTGTCTTCAAGATCAGCACCGCAAGCTGCGTGGAGCATTTTGTTTTTTTTTGGGACGGGAGAGAAGGGGAACCGATTGAAATTGAGTGTGGACGAGAGCAAGTGCGAAGGAGCGGGCAGAGTGCGCTAAGGCGATGAGGCGGCCACGGAGAACCACAGCAGGAGGATGGCACACGCAGACCCACGACCGGCACGCACACCATCATCATGAGAGCAGCGATCGTCTTTTTTTTCAGGGTTATTTTTACCAGGCAGTAGTACAACATGTTACTTACGTCACTGATTTTTGTAGAGTTTGTAGAAAAATTGTATACCCTTCATGGGGAACGACTCACCGCAAATTTCAATTTTCAGGCACGGGCGTCGTAGCTGCGCTACAACCTGTCGAATAACTCGGGAAGGAGGGGCGATCATTGATATTTGTACTGTGGTTTTTGGTTCGATTGCTCTTGTTTCGCTGCATGCCCGCGGGTCGTCACTCTGACAGCACTCCAGACAGCAGGCGCGTTCGTCTATACTCACGATTACCGCGCGGTTCGTACGGTGCAGGCAGCCCAACCGCTGTAGTTTGTAGCCGCGAGTTGGTTAGTTGTGGGAACGGGGAACTCTATGCTGTAGTTGAGTGGATAGTCTACACGCGGCCATGTGAGTTCAGTCTGCACATTGGACCTTTTCACTTGTTGTGCGCCTTCTTCCGTATCGTGCGTTTTTAGGCGGGAAAGCGTAGTATTGCCCGGACGAATTTTGATTTCATTTGGTTTTTCGGATCTTCCTAGGGCTCCAGCACCTTTGTGCGACCACGGACTCTAGATTTTTTTACAAGAGTTAATGTGAGAAAACAACAAAAACAACAAACAGCTTAAGATCTTACCCGTCGAGCATCCCGATGTATTCGTCGTACTCCGACTGGACGCGGCGATGCCTTTTCGCAACGGACGCGAAAGTAGCCACCGCTGCTCTGCTCTCCTGCACGGAACCACAGACCATCACCGACACCGCCATCGACAACGACAAACAACAAACGACAACGACACACGTTGGGGAGTTCACGCGTCGGGCAGAGCAGATTCCTCCATTTCGTTAAGCTAGGTCTTTCGGGTCATTGGGTCCTTCATGTACACGATCTGCACGATCTAGCATCGTATTCTCTGAGTGGAACCGCACCATCACCGACACCGACATCGAAACCGATCAAGATAAAGGGCTAACTTAGTAATGCTGTTGTGAACATATTGGACGGTAATGTTACGGAGGACCGTAGAAATCAGAAACCACGATATACACAAACCTTTAGAGCTGTGCGTCGGCACAATTGAAGTCGCCAATTAGTCCTTAGTCCAACTAATAGTTAGTCGCTTCCCGCAGGTGCCGACTGTCCGACCTATTGGGTTTCCACACTTGCGGGAGGGATTGGCAAATAAGGGATATGTTCTTCCTTTTTAGGCGATGCCCGCTCCGCTCTGCCAGTGGGACCTGATTTGACTTGCTCCGCTCGCCTGATTTAAGTCGTCAAGTCGCCTGGCTATCAGCTCGCTTCGCCAGCCGACTTGCCGACTACAGTCAGTTAGTTGGCTAACGGAAGCTCCCGACTAGTTAGTAATCGTCACATGTTGCCGACTCACAGCTCTACAAGCCCACGTGTTCCCGTTTTATCCATATTACTGGTTTCCCCCCGTATTAGTCCACCGGACTACTGGTACAGAAGTTAATCGATCATCCACCGGTACAAAGCCGTAACAATACCCGGCGATGCCGTTTGGTACCGGACGCAACAAGTCGCCACCGCCGCTCTGCTCTCCTGTGCGGAAACCACAGCATCACGGACACGATGGAACGACATCATTATCGACATCGACACTGACAACGACAACAGCTAACAGCACGTTGGGTGAATCAATTATGTATTTAAGGTATTACAAGGGCATTACAGTAGTGTGCCCAAACGAAGCCTTGTAACACACGGCGATGCCTGTTTGCACCCAACGCGAACGTCGTCACCGAAGCTGCTCTGCTCTCCTGGATGGAAGGAAGCACACCATCACCGACACCGACGTCGACAGCGACATACACGAAACACTTCCATCTCGAGTGAAAAACAAAACGACCTTGGCGTCCAAACGATCCACTCGAGGCCTCCTCCTCCACCTTAGGCTCGAATAACGCAACCATTGCGTGGCTGGATCGATTCCACGGTTCAAGCGTCAGCGCAGACATGCCCCGATACGCCGATGATTTCTGGGCAAAAAAAAGACCCAATGCCCGTTTCTACGAATAAAAAGCGGACCGTCTACTTTTCCTCCCGGGTTCCCAAGGGCCAGCTCTCCCGGCAAGAGACGCACTCCACCGCACTGATCAGCCTCCGTCTCAAACATGCTCAGCGGAAACGCCACCAATTAAACCCCTGCAGGGCTTCGGATGGGAAAACACATCGAAACCGAATGACGATTAAAGCATCGGCCACACAATTCAGCCGGGAGTTCTAGGGCAGGGGCGTGTGTCCGAAGCGCGATGGAAGGAGCTGTACGGCGCGCGCACAGCATGGTGATTGGTGACGCTCTTCTGCTGCTGCATGCCCACAGCATGGTGATTGGTGATACTCTTCTGCTGCTGCATGCTCCCCTAAACACTGGACAAATGCACACTCGCTCGTGGCTTTTTTTTTCGCTTCTTCATGGGTCCCCAAAAAGTTGTAAGGGGGCGTAGCAATGGACGGCATGCATCTATCTGCGAGGTACCTTTTCCAGGCCTTTGGTCGGTGAGCCTAGCTAGCTACGGGCGACAGAGATATGATGTTCAGCAGCTGCGGTGGTTGTACTGCCTTGTGGGACGATTGGCCGCCACGAGCTGCAGTCCACAGCACCAAGAAAAGAGGGAGGTGGCAAAGCTTCGGAGGGAACAAACCTGAAAGCAAGCACAACTGCAGTACATATAACACGCATGATAACACACCCTTACACCCCTCCAACAAACTCCAGCGGCGGCAACAAAGTCTAGCATATGGACCATGCACAACTGGCATTGGGTTCTGCACGTTTTCACCTTACCTCTTGTGTTAGCACACGGATACCATCTTCGCCTCCGCCCCCACGACCTAATAACTGATCAATCCATCCATCCATCCATCAATCCATTCATCCACCCAGTCGCGTCGAGTTCAGGGCGAGGTGCGTGCGCGGTGCGAAGGTATGGGTAGGGTAGGGCAGGGAAGGGTGGGGTGGGTTAGGTTTAGGGTTGGGTTGGGTAGCGGAAAGTAGGTTATTATATAGAATAGGGTAGGGTAGGGCAGGGTAGGATAGGGTAGGGTAGGGTAGGGTAGGGTAGGGTAGGGTAGGGTAGAGCACACGGCATAACGCAGTGCAACGGCAGCAGAATCGTGCCCCTCTTTCACGGTGGAACCCCAGCGCAACGACGCTGGACGGTTTCAAAAGCTTGGTCATACTTTCTCCCTCTTCCCTCCCTACCCCTGTTTCTCTTTCCCCTCATACATCTACTCGCTCCCGCCTTTGCTCCCTGCCTTCGTACATACAAGTCGGTTGATTGGAAATTCGAGATGCTTGCCGTGGACCCCAAGCAGCATTCTCGGGCAAGACTACTTTCTCACTGACATCCGATCATTATAGGCTAAACTATAGACTTGCCCGGTTACTTGGGCGGTGGCTAATTGTCCTTTCTTTAGTTTTCAAGAACTTTTTCTTTACGCCGTACCTGCTTTACAGCTCATAAGACACGCCTGTGTTCCCCATTTTTCAGCATGCTACACCTCCGGGATTTGAAGCCAATCGCATCCCGAGGGGGAACCTTGTTCGCATCATACAACGAGTGCTTCAGAGGACTGCTGTACTCCAAGAAATTGACGTCAACCATATTCAGCATATCATTCCAGAAGACACGTTGCCTGGCAAGTAGCTTGTTCCCAAAAACGAGGTCAATCGTTCCTGATATATAGTGCTTCGATTAATATTAAGAACCGGGATACTGGCCCAGGACAGATTTCTTCTTTAAGGAACTGTGAGTACATACTAGCTTCGGTATAAAAGCTGCCGAATTTCTTGTTTCCCCGGAAACGGAAGGCTGAGTTTTTGTGGGTGTGGGGCTCTTTCTTACGAGAGAGGCGGTAGGCGGTGCAATACGTATCGTAGTGGTAGTGTCAACACTCCGCACAAATCACATGACTAATGGATGGCCGGGAGTACGGCTTCTTGACCATAATACTTTGGTGGAACAAGGTCTTTCGGGAGAACAGCAGTACCAGGTACACGAACCACCCACCCCACCTCTAATGTGCATCGCGACTCGTTGCAGGTGGGACGAAGATGGTCTGGCGAAGCAATATCCTGGACGGAAATGTAAGGACCGTTCAATCATTAACGTGAAATCCAAACGGTACTTACATTTCCGTCCAAAGTGATGAAGTATACTCGAACCAGGTACCCACACCAGGACCAGGACGGGCGGTTGCAAGGGAGTGCTTGGTAGAGTTTGTTACTCCGGAGATACCCGGGTACCTATCCGAGTACCAGGTATGCGACAACCAGGTTGAGTACCCGGGACCCGGGCACCTCAGAGTAATTACCAGTGTTTAGGTATTTACCCTACATTTAACACTGCGAGTATAGTCTACACCCTCTTGCAATATCAGGCCTCTAAAACGAAGTCAATTCAAATTTACCCACGATCCATCTGCCGTACTGCAACGTCTAATTATTTTAATTGCGCCGCCAAATCCCTGGCATTGTACTTGGAACAAACATATCCTCCACATCTACCTTTCTCACCTGGGTAGGGGGTGGTGGAGCTGCCGTGGATCCAACCCCAGAGAGTCGAAGCACGCTCCTTGAAGTCCGTCTACCACAGCGTGTGTGATGGCGCCCTGCTTCCCTCAGGCGGCGTATTGGGTGTGCAAACCCTGGCGCGAACCGCTCCTGGCTTTGCCTTCGGGCGTGTAGAGACATCGTCCGCATCGCGTCATTTCCGCTCGAAATTTTTCCCGCGAAATAGTGAGAAAGGGGTCTCGTGGAACGCGTGAAGGCTGGGCAGTACGCGAATGATTGCGTGGCAAGCACAAGCAGGAAGACTACGTAAACGCTCCGTATCATTTCTCCTCGCACTGCACTGCTGCTGTTCCTCTGTCTGCCGATGACGGATGTATAAAAATGGTGAAACTGGAAAGAAACACGTCAAAGTGCTTTGCACTTTGAACTTTAAAAAAGAACTGCCGTCTGCTCTCACTGCTGCGTCGATTCCTGAATATTCAAAGTTACCTCGTCCGACTTTGGGGCCGAGTCCGAGCCCGCCACGTCCTGCCAACCTTCGAATAGAGAAAACCTCGTCGGGCGATCGAGTGCAGCCCTTGTCTACGCACAGCAGTGCAGGTGACCGAGACAACGAGAGGTGATCAACTGGGAGAGCTACGATGCTGTTCGAGCATCAACATTCAACATACATATACTCTGGGCAGATCTACGACGATATTTGCGCCCAAAAACAGAGGCGTTTTTTTGTAACTGTATTTTCCGGAGATCTGTACGTACATTCACGACGAAAAGCAACAAGCAATACTACGTTATGAACGAAGATAGTTGTGATGTGTTGATTACGTATTGAGCTGAACGATCTTTCCATATTCCGGTCGTCATGTCATACTCGCAGGTTAGGTATCATCAGGCCCAAGACTGACGTGCTCATTCATCATCCCCCAAAGCAGGCCCAGGAAAATCGAGTGTTTTTTTCCCCGATACCGTGTCATACTGGTGCGAAATTCCAGCACTCCGTGCAGCTTGCGTCTTGCTGGAAGCGCATTATTATTACAATATGAAGATTTGAACCAGCCCTGTAGGTCAGCCGTTTGATGTGAGCCATCGTAGAGGCAGGGGACCGTCTGTTCATCAACCGGCCAGGGTGCAAGCAAATCAAACGAGAGAAATGAGCGGCGTAGGGTCTAAAGCTCACGATGTCTTCGAGTTCGAAGAGCTTACAGGTGCGATGTTGATGTGAGTATCACGCGGTGGGAACATCTCGTGTTCTGGTTAACAGGGAGGGATTGGAACTCTATGGTGTAGTCAGTACCAGATAGCTCTGGTACCCTGCTATACACTTGCATCCCCTTCTGCTCTTGCCCGCCTTTGGGCAGCTGAAATGCAAACCAGGCCGTTTTGCGGGCGCTTTGCTCCCTCCTTTCAGCAATAACACCCGAAGCATGCTGCTGGTAGCTGGCTACGAGAAGTGTGTAGTGCCCAAGCCGGGTCTGGGTCTCTCCACGTACCCAAGTTTACTCTTGCGGCTTGCACATGAACGCCTGGGTACGAGCAGTGCGTCGTGCCCAAGCCGGGTCTGGGTATGTCCACGTACTCATCAGGTTTACTAATAATATTACGGCTTGCATCAAAACGAATCCACCCTAACCTCAGGAGAAGCACAGGAGCTGGCTCAGGTGTCGGTCAGCAAATCTCTGGAGGGCAAGCGATATACTCACGGAAAGGTATGATACCCACGCAATGATATGCCAACCAGGAAGTGAATGAAACGCAAGTGAAAAAAGGCGTTAGAGGGAACGCTCCTATACGAGAGTAAACCACGCGTATACCCGTGTGGATGGTGTGGATCGGTGTTGTTGGTATGTTTCACATGTTTTCCATTAAATGCTCGCAAAAAAAAATCTGCCACTGCCACGCGTCATGTGATCTACTTTTAAAGGTTTTGCTGCTGAACTCGTTGCCCCGGTACAATGCTCGCCCTACCCCGTGTTGCCGCGCCCAAGAAGCACCACAACAATCATAATTCTTACTTGATGGAGCCCATTCCACATCACCACTACATTTTGTAAAGGAATGCCCTTGCGGGGACTAAGGGATGTCAGTGATGAGCAGTTCACCGGCCTCCTTAGCTACTCTGCTGTAGGCGTTCTCTCCACGCAGCTCACAAGATCGAAACAGGACCCCAGAAAGGGAAGAACAGCATCAACGATCGATCGTAACGATGCTCTTATCACAAAATATTTCAGCTTTTGATGAAATTTTGATATTTTACCAAATTCGAAGCGGGTAGAATCTTTAATTAACACGTGCAAGCCTCAGCCGGTTCGCTAAACATCGTCTACCCGGCACAGAACCGCCACTACAGCAACAGCGCTTGCGGAAGTCATTCGAGTGGTTGTCCCACCGTACTCGTAGTCGGCCTGACTCATAGGCGGTTGTCGGTGCCTTGGGGATTGAAATCCATTTCCAACACGTCGCTCTACAACGCCCAACGCGAATGACGTCGCCTCTATTGCCCTCAGCAAGGTGGATCCGCCGCCCACGTCGGTGCGGTCACTTTGTCCACTCGGCAAGGAGAGCTCAGAAACTCACAGCGCCTTCTAATAGCCATGACCCGCGAAAGACCTTAGGAACGACCCTGCTCAGTCTTGTGCTCTCGCAAGTGGTGGCACAGCTCGCAGCTGCCCAATCCCCTGCACCTTTTTTCCTAAAATTCTGTTTTATGCAAAATATAGTAGAAAAATTGAGTCTCCATTTTTAGCCCTCTAGGTTTTTCGGCTTCTTACCGACATATTTCAACTTTAATATATATATATATATATTAAAAAGCCGAACTCTTCGTTAAGATCGAACCTAAGCTGATAGGGGGATGTTCAATTGTTGCACTATACTCCCTGAGTTCGTCATGTTGCACCTCCCTGGGTTCACCATGTTGCGGCAGCGGGGCGAGCTGATCTGGTTGTTGCTCACCTTTTGCCGTGGAGTTCGATTGCTGAGCCTGTTAGCCCGGTAGCCTCTCCAAACCTTCATCTCAACTGCACGTGGAGCAATTGACTTTCGGCATTCTCTTATTGCAAGTGTTGCAAGTCTTGCAAGCACTGGGGTCGATGTATTTACGCGAGCTGACAGCAGGTTATTTAAGTACCATTATCATTGCCATCCGATAATATAGCGTAGATGTCATTCCGATACAAATCGAATATCCTTCCATAAAGCAGCAGTGGGTTATCCTTATTAAGACTTCGTCCTTTAGTTTCATGCATCATTTGGCCTTTATCAGTTTAGCACTTTGTTCCTTTCATTAATTTTCCTTTCCACTTCATTTATTTCATTCATCGGGGACGCTGAGGACTAAACACGAGGTGATCCAGGCAGGCCAGTGTACTCAGTCGAATACCATATCCCCTGAGAGAGGCGTTACTATGGGGGAGATGAATCCACCTGCGTGATGAAGCGCCCATCCCACGCCCACAGATTGAACCTCCACTACTCTGCGCCCGATACGCCGTCGTGAAGGCCACGCCCCATCTCACTTTTCCGTTCCCACCCTTGGTCGCCGGAACACAACACCCGCTACGAGCATCCCCTGTATTCCCCGACCGCCTGTCAGAGCCTTGACGCCACGTGTCCCTCGAGCCTTGCGCATAGTACTTTGTTTCGCGTATTTAGCTGCGTACCAGGTACCTGTTACCTTGTTCGCACGTAAATCTACAAGATTAGCCTACCTGAAAGTCGTAGATGCAGATCACACGACGACCAAAAAAAATGATGCATCCAGAATTAGGAGTGGGGGTAAGAGATGCGGTTACATTCCAGAACAAACAAAACCGAAGCTACATATCTACCCCACACCCTGTAATCAGGCTAAGATTACTCCTGCCAGAACTTTTATATGCAGGACATCGAGACAATTTTGCTCTCTCGTGGTCATTAAATAGCTTGTGCCAATGCTCTTAAATTTCGATGTTCATCGAGAGAATATACCCATGGTGATAATTTTTTCGTGTTCCAGGTGGCGGAATGGACGGACGCCATCACAGGTCAATGCATCACGGGCCTGATGACGCTGTGTCAGAATTTCAAGTATATGGTGAGCATGGGACACAAAATACGTAGTAGTATGCCGTTTACGTCTGAAGAGCAGACACACTCACCACCACCGACCACCACACCCACCACCACCACCACTGCCACCCACCAACCCGTTCACCCACCAAAATAGTTTTTTGTTATCTTGTCGACCGTCCACGAGCAGCAAGAGCACGCAGCAGTAAGAGTAGGACAATGCTGCGCTGTGTGGTACGATTCTTGCGTTGTAGTACACATACAGCACTGGACACCTATCCAGAAACAAGCATGGCTCAGGCTGAATTTCGTATTTGAAAAAGGTTGCGTGTTACACGAACTTCAGTACACCGGCTCCCGAATTTCTTAGTTTCCTGCAAATGTAAGCGTGGCTTTCTTCTTACCCTGTTTGTTATTTGGTGTTCTGCACCGTACCAATGCGACCATGCCGTAATCATGCAGTGGGCAAAGCTGGCGTCATCGTTTTGCGTGGTCACCTTCTCCCTCTGAAGTCCCAACGTGGTAGGGCCTTGAGTTGGTTATGTAGACTTCACGGCTACTTGTTACCTGATAGATTATTAGGTAGCGGAGTAATTTTCGCCTCTTAGTATGCATCACACGTGGAATCACAAACGCGCCAATCGAACGCAAAACGCTGAACTCTGTAAATCACCGCCCGCAACTAAATAATATAACTGTAGTACATTAAAATACACTGTAACACACTACTGTATTACAACCTAATATACTGTAATACACTACATTACGCTGTACCGGTAGTGTGTTGTAGTGCCTAGATCCAAATAATTTCTAGCCGGCGAGTTATAAGTGTAGTCAGTCATTTCTCAGCCCTGCAAAAGAGTTTGCAATCTCAAACGCCGTTCAATGGTGAGGGTTAAATGGGGTTGTAGGATGTGACTCTCACACGAACTACAATATAGCCACGGCACGCTGACGACGGATTCACAAGCAGGGGGGCGCAATATGCAGTCGTCGCCTCTCTACAGTGCGGTGCCTTTTGGCCAGATGACAATACCCGCACTGTAAGCGGAATCCCGAACCATCACAATGTAGTGCGGTGCTCTGCAGGAGAAGGTCGTGGCAAGCGATGTTCACATCCCTCTACAGTGCGGTAAGGGTTGCCATTCTGGAGTAAAACGTTGCTTTATGACCTCTATAGTGCGGTTGAGCCCGTCAGGTGTGGAAATGTCGGTTAGTACGATACGAATTATCATTTTACGAGTATGCTTGTTTTAGGACTAGTGCATGTAAATATTGGCCGGGTTGCCCGAAGGAATGTCTTGGAAGTCACGTTTCGGGTGAGTGAGATATTCATTGAGATCCTCGTTTTAGCAGGTCAGAAAATTCTTGGAATATGCTGCACCCCTAGCGCGGGATGACTCCTAAGCTGTGCCCCCGCACGAAGGGGTGCCGCACTAAAAAAAACGAGGGGCCACACGATTGTGACACAAATCGCTCCTCTTGCCGTCGATAAACGTGACGATCGACCGTTGCACAAGAACGTCAATACCGGTGCGCTCCTTGCACAAGTTCGGTTCAGCCTCGTACATCGTCCTAAACAATATGGCATGGAGATCTTTGCGGAACGGTCAGTACCAACTGTCGTGAAGCGCCAACTAACGGCATTGGCCTGATTTTCCCTAGTTACTCATACTTGAGGTTGGACGGAAGCATGGCCGTTCGAACTTAGAAAGTACCCTGGTAAAGCGGAAACGATTATACTATACGTGCACTTGACCCACTTATATCACGGCGAATCGCTCCTAATCAGGGAGTGCAACGTGTGTTGCAGTCGCACTTCACGCACAATAATTCCGGCCAATCGGAACGGTCCTATGTCACAAAACTGGCCTATCATAAGCAGCGGGTACGGGATCCTTTTTTCGCCAAGAAGTGCAGAGCCCGAAGGATCGTGGCGCACGATTGAACGGTCTGGGGAAGGCCAAACCAACCCGGAGGCATACTACTGTAGAGGGGATTCAACTTTTTCTTCTGGGGCTCTTAATCTGAGGAGCTTTTTACCTCTCACCCAAGAACTGACTTCGACAAAATACCAAGCCTACGGTATTGTAGTATCATACTCTATCTTACCGTCGTTTTTCACTGGTGGATTTGCGTCACTCGCCCGAGTGACTCTTTATCTCACTACAACTACGCCATAAGGTGTTTTTTATGTGCAGCGTAGCCAAACACATTCCATGGCGGCATCACGTTGCGGAAAGAGAAAGAAAAAGCTCAAGAGGGCAAAGGACCCAGGGATATCGTGAACGCACGCGAGTGACCCCGACCCGACTGAAAAAGGAGGCCCCAAAAGTGACCCCCCTCCCGTAACCTTGCATGGTCAAAAGTGGAAGTGTTATCGTGACTCCGTGCTTTACGCATATGATGTTACGCCGTCACGACTGAAGACGCATGCAACTACGGCAGTCGGGCACATGCATATTCTGAGGCACCCCCTTGGAGGCGCTGTCTACTTCAACCACAAGCCTCGTTTGATAAAAAGGATACTTGGCCGGAGCTGTCTACTTCAACCACACGCCTCGTTTTGATAAAAAGGATGCTAGGCCAGAGCTGTCTACTCCAACCACAAGCCTCGTATAATGCAAAGGATACTTGGCCCGATGACCAATTCCATGACTAGGCATACAACGAATATTATTGTTGACCAAAAAACACCAAGGCGACGATAGTGTCACTTTTGGGGCCTCGCTCTCCGGTGGCTCGGGGTCACTCGCGTCAATTACCCCCCTGTTCATTTGCGGTCTTATGCGTCCGTGCGGTTTTGATTTTTGGCGATATGAATCCGCAATGGCAAAGCAGGCAACGCTGCGCCGAACAATTTTGCCTAAAGCAGGTTAGACGCGTGCAAGGACAGAGCTAGCTCTTTTTGTCTGAAATGGTTTCTGAATGGCGGTGCTTCCTTAAAAAAAATCCTCCGAAATAAGTCGTTTTTTTTGCGTGATTCTCGTTGTGTACCTAGGCCATGGGTTTTTTCGTCCGTTAGCAGTTTCGTTTTATGTCCCAGTCCGTTTCTTGGGGGAGGTCTTAAGCACCTAAGGTGGGGAGCCCCAGAAAAACAGTGGCGCACGTCTATCGTAGCACGCATCTTTGGTCTGTGAGGTACAGAGTCAGTCGTGCTGGTGACGCAGATCCGTCTGTGAAAACAGGGGTATTACATAACACCGTCGTAACATCCCCCCTACCGCAGCCTCGGGGCACATGCTACGATAGAGGCGATACAGGTAGCACTTTACTCTGAAATGGTTTATGTTGATGATGGGGTTCTTTAGCCCAAAATCGTGAGAAATTGACCATTTTTTTTTCATGATTCTCGTTGTGTACCTAGGCCATGAGATTTTTCATCCGGTAGCATTTACGTTTTCTCCAAATCACTTATTGGGAGAGATCTTAAGCTCCCAAATTGAAGAACCTCAGAGAAAAATGAGTGCACCTCTATCGTAGCACCGTGTTGGCCAGTACCAATACTATTGATAGGTGGAAGTGGTGGAAGGTGTGGGATCCCCGTCACCGAGAAACAAAAAATATTTTAAAAGCGCTCCCTCTCTATCGTGCCATGCGTCTGAACAAATATCCTTGGAATCCCATCCAGATGCTACTCTAACAGTACGGCAAAGGTATGTTAAGATACAGCCTCGAATGGCCTGTAATTATCCGAATTTGAGATAATTTGATGGGTTTCGTATGATAAGGTTGGGGTTTTATGTTCGGGGAAGTTAGGAAATACATCGGAGGCACGTGCCTCCGATCTCAGAAGCCATCCAGAGCTCTGGCGGAATCGAATAAAACAACGTCTCTACGAAGGAAAAGAAAGTGATTACTCTCCGAGGATCTGCTCAATTGGCAGACCTGCAGGGGGCACTCTGTGTCCCCACCCTATAACCTTACAAATGGCGTCGTCGGCAGGACACGAACCTGCGCGTGAAATCACAATGGGTTTCCAATCACCTAATTTTTGTCTTTTTTTTCTTCACTTGAGGAGAGAGCTCTCTTCACCTTATGCAACCACAAACACAACAATAACATGGGAGAAAATGCGAGCGTAAAACTGATAAAACAATCTCATGAGGCCTACTCGTCGAGTAGGAACGAACGAAAAACACTGCAAAAAACCAAAAGGTCATTCTCACCACATTGGGTTAAGGAGTCCCGTGATTCAGAAATCGCCCTGACGGGCGAAAAAAAATGCTACTTCTATCACAGCAGGCGTCTGACATTGGGTGGTTCCTCTGTTGATACCCCGTAAATGATACCTGGTACATGTTCTCGCCAGAAAGAGGTACTGTACCTCTATCGCGAACGGGTGCTACGATAGAGGTACAGTACCTCTTTTTAGTCAAAATATATTTTTTGAATGACGAGGCTCCTCAACCCAAAATGGCCCCGGATTTCAGACATGTTTTTGGATATCTGACTTTTTCCTACACATAGGCCAGGATTCGGTCATCGGTTCACGATCATTTTTTCTAAAAAAACAGTTTTGGGGTGAGGTATACCCACCATTGGAGTGTTTTATCAAGCCGACGACCTTGCGGGACGAAAAAACAATGGTGCACCCTGTACGGCACAATGTGCCAACAGCACGAATCACCAACCAACGACGTTTCTCCGATGCACCACAGGTGAGCTGTCTCGTGGTGGAACGTGTGAAGTCCCAGAAATCTGCGGAAGTGCACTCCAAGACAGCGGCTTTTTGGGATGCAAGAGCCGACGGGGCCTGCGTCGTGCGCTGGGAAAACGAGACCATAGCGTGCGTCGTCGTCCTTTTTGGTATTGCTATCTAACAATCAATGTAATCTACGAAACCGCGTTCGATTAGACCCCCTTTGGGCCGTCACAAGAAAAAGGTGTCAACAATAACGACGATTTCGGCAATGGCGATTGGCCACCCGAAGCCGCCCGGGCTACTGGGGCAGGAGATATATCCATATTGCAACGAAGGCAGATTTGCGACACTCGCGCAGCATGTCGATACATAGTGTTATTATAGTGTTACGCTGCACACCCTTCCTATGGAGAAACGATTGCCGTTCTCCATTAACCCGTTCGGGGCTTGATTATATCATGATTATAGCACAGGGAAACATTGACGAATAAAAATGACGATTGCAGCAGCAGCATCCTTCTTCACACGAAGTATCCCGGGCAGCTAGTGGTAGACCAGATGGCGCCGATTTAGCCCGTCCAACTCTAGTGCAAGCACTTTTAAGGCACGCACGCAGCTTGCACTGCTGTGTGCGGCATGCTCGCACCATGATAGCAACGCGTTCATGCTTTGTTTAGCCCTTTATAGTTAATACTTCGAAGTAGGACGCTAAACAAAGTGATCTCAGAACAAACAGTGGTGTGCGAGATCCCTATTACCGCCTTGTTGGCGGCAACCGCCTCATGCGCTAGTAGGGCGGATATCGAATGACGGGTATTATTGGAGTTGTTAGTTATAGGCTAACGGTGTCTGTACACATGTGGAGGCCCCAACCCCCCTAAAAAGGGCCGTAGACCGCTCTGTGGCGGGACCAGTCGTCGATAAGGCGGTCAATGCCGTACTGCGGGTTTCAGTCGTGACAGGTGATGTTGACCGTATTGTATAAGGATACCGCATTGTGTAGGGACACCGCCTTATTCGGGAACCACTGCTGTACCTGGGTCCCAAAAGGGCTAGGACAATCCATCAGATGTGTTGTTGTATGTTGTGTCTTGTGATATTGATCTCAGCGCAGAATTATGCAACTAACCTCTTGCACAGGCATAGCACTCTTTCTTTCGCAAGGAAATCTACATGCGTGATTCTCAGAACAGCCCACCAAAGCTACTAAGACGTGAGAACCCCAAAACCGGCAAGTTGAGCTGGAAAACGCAAAGATCGACGCCCTGTCTACGTGTCATTCTCAGAACAGCTTACCAAAGGCACCAGAACACGCCAACCTCAAGGCCAACAACATAAACTTGAAAACACTGACATTGCCGTCCCGCCGTGCCTGACACAGCCTACGCCAGCCCTATTAGCTTTGTCAGCCTTATCAACTCTATCAGCCCCACCAGCTTCTATCCGTCCTGTGTATAGCTCTCTTATAGTGGCGATGGGTGGTAACGCCGTCTGGCTCTCTTCGATGACATTTCCACAAAACTGTGTAAACACGAAGATCGACGTCCTGCTTGACACAGCCAGCCCCGGTGAGCCCGGACAGCCCTGTCAGCTGTCTTTCTTGGGAGATGGTTGGCGACGTCGTCTGGCTCTCTTCGATGGTGCTCCTGAAGGAAACACCGCTATCGCTCCCATTATCTGACGGCGCAGGGTTTGGACATTGGACCGTACACGATTCACAAAAGCAAGAGAGAAATGAGCAGTCAGTAATTACGCTGAAAACGTCCATGCCGCGAAATTGACCCCATGTGGGGTTTCTTAGGACCTGAGAGGATCGGCCGTCCACGATTCACAGAAGCGAGAAAGAGCGGAGCCGTCAGTGCTTGCCAACCATGCAGCGACACGGCATGCCATGTGGCAGTTAAAAAAGTTGTCTGCAAAGCCCGCAGCGATCGCGAACACTGCCGGCATATACTGACGCCACGAAGGCTGTCACGAGGCTCCACGAAAACGTAAAATAGCGTACGATACCCGCTCTTTGCGTTTGCTGAAAACTGCGTCCAATGCCTTGGGAAACTGTATGGGTCTCTCACGATCTTAGAGGGAACCAGTGACGAAAAAATGTACCAGGTAAACCTTTACAAACCTCTTCGGAGCTTTAGAGGGAAACAATGTTGAACCAAACGACGATCACACCCTGGGACACACGAAGCAGCCCGGACTGATGGATCAGAGGAGGGCGTGAGATGTATCTAGACTGCAACGTAAAGGAGCCCTACGACACGTGCACAGCATGGCGACACTCGAACTACCGCACGCCCTTCCTACATAGGAGTAATCCCACGCGAAGGGTGCAGCATATTCCAGAGCTCCTAACATGAGGATCTCAACGAAAATCTCACCCCAAACACGACTTCGAAGACATTCGTTCGCGCAACCCGACCAACACGTCCATGCGCTAGCCCTAAAAACAACCATTGTACCCGTAAAATGGTTATACTAACCGATAGTTCCACACTTGAGAAGCTCAACCGCACTATATAGGTCAGAATGTCGGAAACGTTAGGCACAGAAAGCGCAACTGGAGGACACCCGCGGCGGTGTTGTGAGAAGCCTACGAACATGCCGCCTCGTTCCGAAAAACACGCAAAAAAAGTTGACTCTGGACAAAAAAAAGATTTTACGCCTGTTTGCAAACGACTCGCTAGGATAGCCTGGCGCAACCACCCGGTGTACACAACAACAGCACCCAAATGGCACCACTAACCCCTGCCACCTGCGAGGTTCATCAGCACCATTTCCCGGGTGTACATTCTTATGTATGTCTGCGGTGGAATTCGCGCGCGGTGCATACCGCCGCAGAAATCGCGTCGATTTTGGCTTATCATGGCGTCTCAAAAAGTCTGGCTGCAGGCAGTCACGACAAGACGTCTACCGCCTCAACCATTTTTAGGCGCTGCTCTTAGTTTTAGACTCGATAGAAAACACAATTTAGGCAAAAGTTACGAGTAGACCGGTCGGAAAAAAGACACCTTTCGTATGCAAAACTGGGTGAATTTCCTGTGGGATCCTCCGTGTTTCTTATCCCACAATCGTCGGAATGATTTTCTTATTTCGCACTATGTTTAGTTTGTATGCCTGGGCCATGGTTTTGTTCATCGGCTTTGATTTTTCAGCTTTTACTCAAAATCAGCTTTTGGGTGAGGTATATCAACCATTGTATTACTAAGCCAACAATTAGTAGCATGTGTCACCAACAGGGTTGACGTAGAGCGATTCCAGTAAAGAGCGCGTAACAAAAAAACAGGGTAACAAGAACGAAAGGCTGAGATTTACAAGAAAACAAGAAACCCGGGATCCATTACGCCGAATATTGTGTAGAACGTACCCTCTTCGAAATAAGAAACGCAGCCTCGGCCAGTATTTTTGCTTAGTATTAGGCGTCCTTTACTGTAAGAGTACTCGTACGATCCAAACAAAACACAGCTTACATTTCCGACCATCCCACCGACGCTGAGCCACAGTAGTATCCAGACGAGACGACGCTCAGTAGTGGATCCGCTGACATTTTCCAGCCAATGCAGAGGTTGGTAGACCCCGCTAAACGCGGTTGTGATTGTCCAGATCAGCATAAGACGCAGATACTGTCAGCATCGATGTGACACGGAAATAAAGGGAGGTAAGGATTACGTCAATAGGTTACTGCCACAGTGGAGATCCCTCTATAGCGCCGGTTGCACGCTACAGTAGTGCCTGTGAAATCGATCGGCACTGCTGTGGTAGCAATCAGTGTCTTCCAAACAACTATGTACTTCAGCCACCGGTTGAGGCGTTTCTCGAAGTGGCTCAACAACGTGTGGTTGAGCGAGTAGACCACACCCTGGCGAATCCCGTCAGCATGATTCTCGAAACCCCCACTGAACCACTCCAAAGGCAACAAAGACGCGTGCTGCAGCAGAGGTCCGCACTTGTCTTTTCGGCTGAATCGATTTCTAAATGACAGCGTTTTTTAACCCAAAAATCGTCCGAAATTCGTATTTTTGGGGGGGAATACTTTTCGTTTTATACCTAGTCCATGGGGTTGTTCACCGTGACACAAAGGTGTTTTTTCCCAAATTAGTTTTTGCCTTAGAAGGCCAAGAAAAAAAAAAAGTCGCTCCTCAAGTGGTTAGGAGCCTCAGAAAGAACAATGGTTGGTGCTTACCTGTCTACCGTAGCGTGCGTCCAAAGCCTTCCCCCGGCGCGAAACAGCCGCGGTAAACTCCCATGGGTGCCGCATTTACTCGATGAACTCGCGCGGATGCAATTTTTTTCGGTAGCCTTCCTTAGATGGTTTGTTCTAGGGTGGACTCGCATCGACGTACGACGTGCAAATATATACGCAACACCATTCGCTTAGATCGACCGGGGACACAGCGCAAAGCCCTGGGCAGCATTCCTTCCTACAGCATACCCGTTGCCGAGGTTCGAGCTGAGGGAGAGTTCATTCGCCATTAGCGTCCACAACAGCGTCTACAATAACGTTACTAAGGTGTGACGACAAAAAACTTGAGAAAAATGTGACATGACGAACGCTTGGTATTACCGAAACATTTTTTCAAGTCAATTTTCTTACTTTCCACCTCAACGCATTGAAGGTTTAACCTCAGCGGCTCTCGCGCTTTCCGCGATTTACGCAAGAAAAATGCCTACGATTACGAGTACGCAATCGGTTGGATTCAAACTCACGGTGTCGACTCTAGTAGCGACGAAGTGACGGGTGTTATAACAAAGAGGTCGCACGTTTTGGCCTAAACGCTTTTTTTCACGGGGCTCCTTAGCCTAAAATGGTCAGAAATCGGTCGTTTTTTGGTTTTCAAATATTTATTTTATGTGTACCTAGGACATGGGTTTGTTGTTCATCGGGTTCAATTATCAGTTTACTTCAAGTCAGTTTGTGGGTGAGGAATTTGAACTCCTCAAGCGAGGAGCCTGAGTAATCCCACACTATGTAGGGCCCACGCTACAACAAAGGTAGCACTTTTTCAGAAACTGTTTCTGAAGGGTGGTGCTCCTTAAGCCAAAATCGTCCGAAGCAGGCTTTTTTCTTCGTGATTTTCGTTGTATACCTAGGCCATGAGACGTTTCATCCGACGTCAGTTTTATTTTTCGTCAAATCAGTTTTGGGGAGAGGTCTTAAGCTCCCACATTGAGTAACCTCAAAAAAAAAATGAGGCACCTTTATCGGAGCGCCTTCATCGTCGTGAGGGGTGCAGCAGAATTTTTGCAGGTCCTACGAGGAGGACTTGAATACATCATGCAAAACACCACTTCCAAGACGTTCGTTCGCGCAAAAACCGACCAACAATTCTATGCACTAGTCCCGAAACAAAATTTCGCTCGAAAAAAAATCGTACTAACCGACAGGTCCCGACTTGAGGAGCTCAATAGGTCAGAAGGTCAGAAAAAACGTTTGGCCCCAAACGTGCAACACCTACCGCACTATTGAGGGATGAGTGTTGAGGCAAAAAGAGGTATACCGTATACCTCTATCGTAGTATGAGGCGGTCAGAAACCGTTCGCCCAAAACGTGCAACCCCTACCGTCTGATGAGTGTCAAGACAAAAAGAGGTATGCCGTATACCTCTATCGTAGATGAATCGGTCAGAAACCTTTGGCCACAAACGTGCAACCCCTACCGTGGGATGAGTGTTTAGACAAAAAAGAGGTATACCATATACCTCTATCGTAGTAGTAATCGGTCAGAAACCTTTGACCCCAAACGTGCAACCCCTACCGTGGGACGGCTCTCAAGACAAAAAGAGGTATACCATATACCTCCATCGTAGTATGTGTTGGGGAAGCCGGAAACCGGGTACGTTCGCGTGGAATGCGTCAGTCGTACGCCCGTGACCCGTGCTTGTTTTTCGGTGACGAACCGCCCGCAAGACATATTTGCCCTATAATAGCGTCTAACCGGTAGAACTGTACATATATGAGTTTTCTCTCACCCCTTGAACGCTGCGGTAGACGGCCAGGCACGAAAAGCTGTAAGCCATCACCTTGAACACTGCGGAAAGAGCACGGCAACAGGCATCAAGGGAGGGAAAAGTTGTCGCCCGGTGCTTGCAAGGTGGTTGAACTGGACTACATAAATATAAAACGATGCGCATCATTTGACGTGTCCATGGCATTGCCATGACATGGCCGTGGGCTTTGCTGGCAGCACCATGGCACTGCTGGCATGGCTGTCGATCATGGCACTGAGATGGCACTGCCATGGAGGCCCACAGCAATGCGTGTGATAGGGTACTGCAAGATAGCAGTTGGCTATCATATGCCCTGGAGATCTACTCGGGGAGAGCAACCCGTCTACAGCGCTGCGGTGGCCACGGCAGCCGTAGGTCGCGGCGGCTTTTTCGGCAACCGAGTCGAACGCACGACACATACGTCCAAGTGTGGTAATCCTAACCTTCATTATTACCCATCCGCCAGAGGATAAACATAAAAAAATGAATATCTACAGCTCTGCCGTTATGGTAGATACGCAAGCAAGGCACAAACCACTACCTGGTACATCGTCTTGCATGCCGAGCGTTCCCGGTACTAATGTTAAATTTGTTCCTTTTGTTTTCCTGCTGACCTTAGACTCCTTGCGCTCTTTCATGACCACGGGCTAGGTTACGGCAATGAGTAAATGCAAGATCAACAGCAAACTCAACAACAACAACAACAACAACAACAACAACAACAACAAGTCATGCACTATAAATAGTGGGTATATCCACTCACGTTCCGCTGGCGGTCGAGTGTGCACGAGACTGCCGCTCATGGATATCTCGTATATAACGAATATCAGCGTAAACGCTGCGTACACCTGGAGAAAGCGAAAGCAAAACGGCAAATTTATGGCGTCTGGGGGCATGCTGGGTTTACTACCGGCGTGTGGGCATGCATGTTGTCACTCAAACCGTAACCTGTCCTTGTAACCGAAACGAGTCTTAGGACCTAGGGTCGTCACAGGGCACCTAATAAGAAAATGGAGTAAGAACGTCCGGCTGAAATTTACAGGAAAGCAAGAAATTCGGAATCCTTTATGCTGAAGTTAGTGTAGAACACACCCTTGCCCAAATAAGAAACGCAGCCTGGGTCAGTATATATGTTTCTTATCAGATGTCCTGTATCGCGTGACGCTTGAACATCACTCTGTTTCTCTCTTTGTTATTTATCTGGGTCCATCTACCTGTCGTCGGGTGTACAGCAACGCCGCCCCTGGCTCCCTCTGAGCTGTAGGTGCGGAGGTGTGTGCGTTGCTCGCTGGGTCGCGACTAACACCATAGATCGTCTTGAACATCCTAAATCCTTATTTCGAGCTACAGTATGCACTATATAAACGCTCAGTTCACCACTTCACGTCACTCGTATCTTGGATGTGCAGCGATACTGGCCCGGGCTCCTGCTGAGTTAATGAGTGTAGGTGTGCAGGTGTGTGTTACTCGCTGGGCCGCGACTAACATCACACTTCGTAGTGAACATCCCATCAACTACTCGTATATGTTGAGAAGCAATATGCAATATGTAAACGCTCAGTCGATTACGTCACGTTGTCGCCTCGTATCTTAGGTGTGCAGCGACGCTGGCCCGGGCTACAACTGAGTTCAGGAGGGTAGGTGTGTTGCTCGCTGAGTCGAGACATCATGATCGATCGCATCGCCTATCCTAAAATGTATTGTTCGAGGTATGCAACATGTAAATGATCAGCCGATTACTTCACGTATTGTGTTTGCACCATGGTGGCCACCACCACATCTGCCCCGTGCGATGGACAGGGGAAACACTGTTGCCTGCAGGTCTGCGGAGACTATACGAGCCAGTGCAAGTATGGCTGTGATATGGTGTGCACTACTGAGTTACTATCGATTGGCACATCATTGCCGGGAATAAATGAGCCAGTGAAACTATGGCTATGACATGACGTGCACTGCTGCGTGTATGTTGAGTTGGCTTCGATAAACATATCACTGGATAGGCCTACGTCATTTAGGGCGTAAACTTCGCATCTAGTGCTTCAAAAACAATACCAGTATGGCGGTACCAGGTATCAATTACAGCAACAGTACTCGTACAGAGTACAGGGTGCAGCTTGAGCACGTCGTGTCATACCCGGTATGGTATAGCAGTACAACAGATAGTACGCACATGCCGGTAAGAAGAGTTGTTTTATACCTCGTTCGTTTACTATCCCGGTACCCGACCGGTAATACCCATCTGGGACCTGTCACTACTTGTTCCGGTACGGGTAGAACCTATTACCCAGCGGGTAATTGGACCCTGGTACTTGGGTACCCGGATACCCGAACGGGTACCTGGGTATTCGGGTGCCCGGGTACCAAATTATACATGTTTTACGAGTTCCCGGTTCGATCCTCACCGTACCTCCGAAAACCCATAGAAAACAGTGAGAAAACCTTGATAAAACACGTGTTAGTGTCCTCAACAAGCGCACACAATATCTGTGAGAGCACGAATCGTTCGATACTCACCATCTGGATAGTAAGAGCCTTCTTCACGCTTCCACGTCGTCTCACGGCATCTTCTGTGTCTCCCTGTAGCGCGGCCACAGTACCGTCAAAGGGAAATAACACGTTCTCCAGCTTCCTGTGGTCCAACCTTGGCATGATACTGCTGCTACTGCTGCTGCATGTGCGGCTGCTGTACTGCTTGCTGCTGCTGTACTGCTTGCTGCCGATGTATCCGTGAACCGGAATGTACGTCTCAACGGAAGGTCGTGCCGATGCTGACTGTCTGTTGACCAGATAACGAGTCAATGGACAGCAACAGCAGTTCACAGACAATGCGCCTGCAGCATCAGTGTACAGCAGCAGCAGTACAGCAGCAAAAGTGTACCAGCAGCCGCAGCAGTGCAACAGCAACAGCGAACAGGAACGCAGCCGTACAGCAGTGTACGCTTCACCCCCAACTGAGAGGCTGAAGAATCAAAAGCGTTGAAAGGTGAAACTTGCAGATATAAAAACAACCGCTTGTTTGCAGCAGTGCTCGAAGAACCTTTCTGCCGGCGCAGAGTCAGCACATATGATTGGCCTATTGGACAGCTGACAACGCACAGCAGATAGTGGACACAGCTGTAGTCGCAGGGATGGCCTGGCCTCTTTGCTCTCTGCAGTTCGATGTTTCGTCATTAAAGCCCATCCCCAGTCTTCTGGACTAGTATGCCTTCCAGGTCATGTGCAGATCATTTCGAGACTGTTGGTTTTGACAAATGAAAATAACACCATACTGTCACTGGTTGTGACGTCAAAAAACACTCGTCCGACGTATCCCGTATCATCGGTATCATCATGTGGTACTAGCATGGTACCATGGTAGGCCCTACCTTCTGTCTGATGGCATTTGTGCTGGTAAATGTTACATATGACTCGCATGGTCTCTTCACTCCTCTACTCGCCTGCTCAAGTGTTACCTCTGCTCTCTAATTGCCGACCTATCAGTGGCCGGCAAGTTGCAGCACAGCACCGGCCAGCCTAAAAGCTGCGGCCCTCCAACCCTACACTCTGCATTAGCATCAGAAGCCCCACTCTCCTGACATCTTCAACATCAAGACCACTACCTAGCCGATCGAGACAAACTCCCGTCAAGCCAAACACTGCACGTCAAACCCATCGTGTGAGAGGTTCCACGTCATCATCATCGTCATCATCACCATCTCACAAGACAAAGCAAGCTCCAACAGCACGCCGCTGCTGTTGTTACACGACAATATCTACCTGTGGTAGTTTCCATCAGAAGCTGTTGCTTCTCGGAGAGGGCTAGGTTGACACGATATCATATACGGACTACGTACGAGAGAGCACGGGATATCCTCTGCCTATCCTCTTCCCTGCTACGCGTGGCACGCCCCTCTCCCTGCCATTCCTCTACAAGACACGCCCGGGTCCCTCTCAATCCGCAGCACCAGCAGCAGCAGCAGCATTGGTTTTTCCGAATCGCGTCGTCGTGCACTTCAAGCGCCATTATTCGACCTGGTTTGGTGAGGGGCTGATCATAAGGCTGGAGAGAGGGAGGCAACAAACAGAGTCGGCCTGTCTGTGTATTGTCATGCGGATCGAGGGCGGTGTGCTCATGGCAAGATCGAGGGCGCTTCGATGGTCAAAAGTGCTCCCGCGAGCCTTTTTTTGTTGTTCCTCCAAGCGCGCCAGGGCCGGGGGCGACGCCAAGAACACCGCAACAAAAAGCAAGATGGGCGGAAGCAGCAGCACCACCGCCAGCAGCAGCGCCAGCAAAAGCGGCAGCGGCAGCAGCAGCAAAAGCGGCAGCAGCCGCAGCAGTAGAAGCAGCAGCGGCAGCAGTTGCGATGACAACGTAAGCGCAAGAGAAAGGCGTTCAATGGTTGTCCGGGAGTCGAAAGAGGCCATTGCTGCGGCCACGGCAGGGGTATCGCCGGAGGACGCCGTTCGTCTATTTGACGTTGCGCTAAAGCTGCGGTTGGCCTTATTCACCGAGGTGAGCTTATAGCTTTTCGGACTTTGCGTTTTGCTCGACTGTGGGGGAAAACTCGTGGGATGTTGTGGGGAGTTGACTGTTGTGAACAAACACCGAGTACCTCTATTAGTAGCAGGGTATTCTACTTGTAGTCTTAAAGTATGCTACAGCAGCAGCAGTAGTAGCAATCTTTCCACAACTTTCTCTCGCGTGTCGCAAGGCCGCGAGTAGCTTCGTAGTTGCGGTCGTGCTTCGTCTAATCTCGCACGTTGCAAGGTCGCGAGGGTCGGTCGAGCTTTGTCTATTAATAGAAGTTTTTTGTACTCTGGTATCTCAGCGTGAGGCTTTGCTTGTTGTGGGTTGTTATCGGCCAGCGCACGCTGCCTAACGTGCCACATGGCTTTGACCTGTCATCCATGTTGCCCGCCATTTACCTCGAGACAGCAACCATTTAACACGTGGCCCGGGCGATTGCCTCTATTAATAGCGAATGGTACATCTGTACCGAGCGAACTACTCGTACGGGTTATTAGTAGCAAGCAGTTACCAATGACACCAATACACTTATCATAGCATCTACTCCGTAGCCGCTGCTGTTGAATGTCTCCATGATTCGCATAGTGCAGCGCACAGCGGGAGCAGCAGCACGACGTTCCATGGTTCGTCCCTGGTGCTATTTTAGCACACACACCTTGCGCACAGAGAATTAATACACATCAGCTCTCGTAGGATTGTATAGAAATTAAAGAGAGGGTTACAGAATATAATGCGGGTTGGTTAGTTTGGTGGTTTTGTGGCCGGCTGACCGGAAGTACTTGATGATAAAGAGTATTGTTTGTTTACCGCTTGTTTTATTCCCCGCCGCGTTGAGCACAAGCTACCGCCCAAGAAAAAGCCCCTACATGAACACCCCAGTCTGACGTTTTCGGGGAAGCAAGTACTTAGGGCGCGCGGTTACCCTGTACCTTTAGAGGGTGTGTGGAACTCACCTTTCCCAAATACAGACAACACACACCATACACACGAAGTCTAGTCTGCAACTTTTTCCGATTTCTTGTCGTCAGTTGGGCCGGTGCTCCTGTACGAGCCGTGTGTCAGGGATGCTATCGTACGAGATCGATTGATTCGACTCCCGTATGGCCACCCGGCCGTATGTAATTCTTACAGCATTGAGATTTCAAACATCCCGTAATCTGCGCGCTCGTACATGTGATGGTTGTTTTTTTGTTGGTTGTTGCTCATCCCCGAGAGCCATCCTATCTACCTGGTAATATTTTTGCATTTTTTCATGTTCTCAGTTCTCATTCCCTAGACGTAACTCAGATGCTGGGTCACTAAGCAGGCTCTTCTCCCCCCCTCCCCACTCGGTACATGCCTTTATTGTGAGAGGACTTCAGCCCTTTCCTTTCTTTTTTTCCCTCGTCGACTCGCCTTGAATTGCGCCTACCCACCACGCTGAAAGGCGCTCTCAGCGGTTGATTCCTTTTATGCCACATCGATCCTACCTGCTACCAGGTGTACAAAAAGTCGATGACGTCGCATACGTGCTGTTAATACTGCTGTGTGCGTGTGTGCTGGTTCTTTCCAACTCATGTAATGTCCGTCTATACTCATACGCACTCTGTCCATACTTCCTGTACGCAAGTACTCTGTCCGCACGTACTCTAACGTACGCCAGGTACTGGTACACCATGTATGCGCAGGTCACTGTACATGTGTATAGTATTCTGACTGCAGTGCAAGCTGCTGCACGACACCAGCAGTGTCGTTCCCAAACCAGCTTCCTTCTTTTCGATTGCCCTTGTTGACTCTCAATGTGCACGAAGCACGACGCACGAATTACGCTGCTTGCGGTAGGCATCGCAAAGTGTACAGCAACAACAGGCAAAAGGCTGTCGAACCTAAGCTACATGATGTACGATACAGGGCATGCGCGTCGGGGCATGTCGCGGAGCAAGCATTGCCGCAGCACGGAAACTGTCGTGACATGTACTCGTCTTCCGCCGCATACCACGAGGGATGCCGCGGCATGCCGTGGCATGTACCGCGAGCTGCCGCGGGATCTCATGGCATATCGCGGGACACCCCATGGCATGCCCCACGACATGCCACCGGGAATCAAAAAAATAGATAGTACTGGCAAGATCGTTGTCATTATCGTCATGCAGTACGAAAAATGAGGGGCGACAAGGGGACATAAAGCTTGAAGGGTGACGTGTTCGTTGTGCCACAGGGAGGTGTCGAGTACGTACGTGTAACAGTGCGAGTTGACTGGTGTACCTGTTTTTTTTTCCTTCAAATACACAATGGGATCCGAAGCGTGCGCCAGCTAGCGTTGGGCTGCGAAAGCAACTGAGTTTAATCGACACACGACGCGTATGAAAATACGTGGAAGTGTGGTGAGCTTGAGCTTTATTTTTCCCCATCCGCCGGAGGATGAAAAAAATAATACCTGATAATAATAATAATAATAATAATAATAATAATAATAATAATAATAATAATAATAATAATAATAATAATAATAATAATAATAATAATAATAATAATAATAATAATAATAATAATAATAATAATAATAATAATAATAATAATAATAATAATAATAATAATAATAATAATAATAATAATAATAATAATAATAATAATAATAATAATAATAATAATAATAATAATTCGCCGCAAGTTTCTCAGCTACACGCCGCCAAACAATCTCTCTGCGCACTCTGCATTCGTGTAGCCACGGTCCCGCGTTCGTAGCGCGGTACCGTATAGTGCGATGCCCTAGGGCTAGTGCTGTGATAATCTAGCTTGTTGTCTTACACAGTACCACTAACTGCTGTGCGGGCACCATCCGATTGATTCTACGATAACCCCCCCCAAAAAAATCCTGCGATTTATTTACCGAACGTTTCATGGCTGCTCGACACGAGGAAAGATGCTATGAAAAAACTCTTCACGTATTTTCTTGTTTGCAAAAAAGGACTATCAAACGATGACGTCGGGGTGGCATAGGACATCGTACTTCAGGAGATCCGGCCGGGAGCTACATGTAGTTCCAAAACCGGCGATTTCGTTGAAGAAAAATTGAGGGGGGCTACCGTAGAACGACGCATCGTGTGAGAGTGCGGGGTGCCAGTTTAGTGTGGGTATCGTCGTCTAGCAATGCACTGCTCTATAGAGGGACCACGACTGTGCAATACCTGTTTTTTAGGGCTGTGAGTTGGCTGGAGTTTCCGCCTAGTTATAACTTTAGTTGACTAGTTGGCTGGCTTCGCCAGCCAACTAGTCGACTAAAGTTAGGCGAGCGAAGCGAGCCAAAAAAGCCCCCCCCGGCCGAGGGGGCCCCGCTGGAGGCGCCCCCGGAGGGCCCGCCGGAGGCGCCTCCGGAGGATCCCGCTGAAGGCGCCGCCGGAGGCAAAAATTACGCTATTTGCCTTCATTTTACACACAAGAAGCATGATAAATGGGCCAAGTTTATCTCTGGTTTTGATCACGAAACAGGTATATTTCTAAAATTCGTCTCAGTTTGTCGGATATCAAAGAGATGCCATAAACGTATATGGTACATACGTACATACTCGCGCAGCAGGCAGTAGCACATCACCAGTACAAACTAAAAATAGGACACAAAATAGCCTGGGATCGACACACAGCTCAGGGCGAGCATCGCTCAAACACCCGAGCCAGAGGTGCTCATCATCCAGTTGACACACTCATGAGAGAGACATACTTGTATTATTACATTAATAAATAGCACGTCTGGGACAAAGTCCCGCCATCACAGTTGTCTGTACGCGGTAGCGAACCGCTGCCTTGTCGCGTGCACTCGATTTCGGAGGAGCGCTCGGTACAGCAGTCACTTCTTCGTGTGACGCTCCATCACCGCCATGGTCCGTCGACAGGCCAGGCTCAGCGGTGCCGGCACCCTCGGCTCTGCCATCGGCACCGGCACCGTCGATGGCGATGGGTTGATGCGCCATGAGTTGTTGTGGAAGACCTCTCTCTGTGCGTGCTGGTACGCTGGTACTGCTTGGGGACGCCGAGAACTACGCACCCCGTACCAAACAAGCCTTCCTACAAGCAAGGAAACCCAAAACCCAAAAATAGTTGGATAGTTGGCACCGCCGCAACTAACTAACTAAACTAGCCAGCTAATAACTAGCTGGCAACTAATAGTCAGCCAACTCACAGCCCTACTGTTTTTCGTTTAGTTTAGTTTAGTTTTGTTTTGTTTTTACTGTGAGTTTCTGACTTGCACGGCTCCAAACTATCGCACCTCTCGGTACTCTGTTGTTGCTGTTGTTGTTGTGATCGTTGTTGTTGTTGCTGTTGTTGTTGTTGTTGTTGTTGTTGTTGTTGTTGTTGTTGTTGTTGTTGTTGTTGTTGTTGTTGTTGTTGTTGTTGTTGTTGTTGTTGTTGTTGTTGCTGCTGCTGCTGCTGTTGTTGTTATTCAAACATAAAATCGCATAATCGAGTCCGTGGTCACAGGACAGGCTCCAGTCATTCTGGAGTCGAAGCGCACCCCAGGGGAACACAATATCCAATTGAAAATATCCATACGCTCGTATTGTCGTAAAATTCGAGAATTCTCCCCTCCAGCTACTACCAGGGCTGTATACCTGGCATATACCATAAGGGGGAGCCGGTCGCCCCGGTGGCGCATCAGGTTATCCTCGAGCCTGGTATAGGTCAGTTTCGTGAGTTCGAGCCCCGCCGAGTGCATACTCGTATAAATTCGTTGGGACACTTTCTTGTGCACAAATTGACCTGCGGAAAGCGCGAGAGCGTGAGTTAGCAGCACTCGATAAAAAATCGAGGAGCAGTGGGATTGCTGAACCCTATGCGCGATAAAAATTGAAGGCAAGGACCGGGGGGGAGAAGGGTCGACACCTGTGACCACGGCTTGTCCAGAAGTTAAAAAGTAAAAGTGTGAAAAAATTAATATATAAATAAATATGGGACACGTGCTTCGATAGAGGTATACCGTTTTTTGGCGAGAGTGTGTTTTGAATGACGGGGCTCCTAGATCCAAAATCGTCGGGAGAAAAAAAACGCCATTTTTTTGCATGATTCTCGCCGCGTACCTCGGCCGTCGGACTATTCATCCGGTACCAGTCTTGTTTTTTTCTCCAAGTCAGTTTTTGGGGGAGGTCTTAAGCTCCAAAGTTGTGGAAAAAATCATCAAGAAAATATTGTGCACCTCTATCTCGCAGCCCGCGTCTTGACCCCTTTAGAGCCCCCAAACCCCTACCTACACTAAATCCAAGTAATTTTGTCCCCGAAAACGGGTTTCCAGTTGTAAAAGGAGTAAGACACACTTCTACGGTACATAGATAGAGAGGTGCACACCATTTTTGCCCTTCAAGATTATTGGCTTGAGGAGCTCTTCTAAATCTCTCACGCGCAAACTTGATTTTGACTCGTAAAACTGAAAGTTCAACCCAACATGTATATGCACGATCCCATGGCCTACGTGTATACGAAAACAATAATGCAAAACAAGAATGAAAATTCCCGACGATTTTGGGTTAAGGAGCGCCCCGTCATTCACAATACGTTTTGAGCCAAAAAGTGGTATACCTGAACACCGACATCGTAGCACACGTCCGCGAGGTAGCACCCACATCGTCTGGAACGAAACTCCAGAGACGACTTTTCTCGAAATCGAAGGGGCGAGGAGGCACAGAAAACGAAGATGGCCGCTTTGGGAAGATCTACTGATGGTCAAGATCTTTCCGTGGGCACGTCCCTCGGCGTTTGCACCATCTATCCTCGTTGTCGAGAAAATCAACCTTGAACTTCCGTGGTGTGGTGTGTGCTATCATATTGCGTGTTATGTTTCAAGAGAAACGGGAAAATACACTTCAGCTGTGAAATTGACCAAAAAGGAAAGGATTTTGGTCAAAAGTCGTCTTTGCAAGCGGCGGGTTATACTTCGATCGGGCGTGTTACGGGGGGCGTGTATACCCTCGTGAAGGATACAGGTCGGTGAGTCCCCTGCTGATACCTGGGTCACAGGAGTAAGACGTTCCGCCTACATTATACCTGGTACATGTATGCGGTACAACCATAATGTTATGGTTTTTACGTGGTTCCTCCCTCGATGCATGACCGGTTTTAACGTGGCTCCTCCCTCGATGACCGTTCGGACGGCGGGATGCGCGACCCGGGCGCTCCTCCACGTGGTGGGTGCTAAATTAGACAGAGCGACGGAGCAGCATCAACAACAACTATCTGACTACCACCGTCAACCATCTAGACCACCGTGGCCCACCACAAGTTGGCCGCTTTTACTAACGCCCTGCTGCGGGAATTCCCAGCAGCAGCTACGATGCGATTGTCGATACTGCCGTAATACAAGTCGTACCGTGGTTGACGCGGGCTACGATAGAGGTAGCAGTTTTCGTCTGAAGTGTTTTATGAATGACGGGGCTCCTTAATCCAAAATCGTCGGAAAAAAAAAAATAATAGGCCATCTTGTTTTCGTGATTCTCGTGGTATACCTAGGCCATGGCATTTTTCCTCCGGGATCAAAGCAGTTTTAGTTTCATCCGGGATCAAAGCAGTTTTTGAACGTGTCTTGACCTCCCAAATCGAGGGGTAGTATTGGAAAAAATCTGTGGCGCACCTCGATCGTAGCACGCGTCCTGGCACCGAGTCGTCGTTTTCGACCAAGGCTACTGTTAGTATACTAATACATACGGTAAGGGGGATGTTACGACAGTGTTATGATGATGTTATGATGATGTTATGATGGTGCTATGATGATGTCATGATGATGTTATGATGATGTTATGATGGTGCTATGATGATGTCATGATGATGTTATGATGATGGCGTTATGATGTTGTGATGATGTTATGATGATGTTATGATGATGTTGTGATGATGTTATGATGTTATGATAATGTTATGATGGTGCTATGATGATGTTGTGATGATGCTATGATGATGTTACGATGATGTTTTGATGATGCTATTAATATGATAATGTTACGATGATGTTTTGATGATGATGTTATCATGATGTTATCATGATGGTATCATGATTTTATGGTCATGATGTTATCATGATGTTATGAGGATGATGTTATCATGATGGTATCATGATGTTATCATGGTGTTGTCATGATGTTACGATATACACCCATTCTCACTCCTAGATTTGATATTTTCATCACTCGCATGAGTGACTCTGTGAACCCCACTGACGAAAATACTTAAGACCATCTATCTGCCTGGCGCAACGTAGCTAGCCTTTCCGTTTCGGGTTTTTATCGGAAACTTAAAACAGCACGACAGCTTAAGACCGCATGGGAATAGGGGGGTCGCTCGCAAGAGTGACCCCGAGCCACTGAAAAGGGCCCTTAAAAAGGGTCCCACCCCCCTCTCGTAGCGTTGGTACTTTTTCGTTTTTTTTGCCAGTTTTACCTGCCGGCTCTCAACTCGTGGGCAGGTGGATAAAGGTTATTTTCTGTCGTTTGATCCCAGCCAGGTGTATTTCTATGTACCCGTCATTTTTGCGGATACGCCAACACTGCTGCTGTGCCTTTTGTGGCAACAACAGGTGCTGCGCCCCTCCGGCACATGCTGCATGCCTTCGTATTTTTTTCGCGCACCTTTTTAGCACCGCAGTCCCGACATGGGCCTTTTGTGGCAACAACAGGTGCTGCCCCCTTCCGGCACATGCTGCATGCCTTCGTATTTTTTTCGTCGCGCACCTTTTTAGCTCCGCAGCCCCGACATGGGAACAAAGCATTTGAAGTTAGACTAGAATAAGACACATTTTAGGAATTGTTAACTTCGTTTGTTGTCCATTCAGCATCCCCAGTTCTCGTCGATGTTCAGCGGTCTTTTGCGAACTCGCACGCCTTCTCTGGATCCGAGCTGGTGCTGCTGCCGGTACAGGAGATGTGTTCGAACTGCAACACATAGGAGATGCGTTCGAACCGCAACCAAGGAAGCTGTCAAGGGCAAGCGCGAGGAGGCGTGACGGCACTCGGATCCCCCCAAGCTTTTCTTAGACGCTTGATTAGATCGCGTTCGTTCGTGGCATCGTTGTCAGGGTTGTTTTAACGGGTCTAAAATGCGTTAATATGCTGTTTGAGACTTCAGCAAAAAAAAAATAAAAAAACGCAAGCGATAACGGCAGTATAATACCCACTAGTTTCATTATACGTATGTATATACTCGTACATGTATCATACGACTCGTATGACACGACTCGTATGATATACTGCGTATTTTGTACTGACTGGTGGTGCACATCACGGGTGCGAGTAAGCGAGGTTTTCTTTTTCGTTGTTTGCTGCCGCTCTACGAGTACTGCTACTTTCGCATAAATACGTTGGATTGGGCCAACAGTTCACAATGCCATCCTCGTCTTGACACCCTCGTCTTGAGCGTTGAGTCTCGAGATGGTGCATGGCCGGCTTGTGCCCAGGAGGCCACGAGCCCACGAGCACCTCGCCGACCATGGGTAACCCCGCCTCTCGCCCCTCACCCCTCGCTCCATCGGTGATGATATGGACGATATATGCGAGCCGTATACTGCGTATACATATGATGGGGGGATGTTACTACTGCTGTAGTTTCATGTACACAATACCATATTTCACTCGATGAAAAATCGACGTGCAGTGGGATTATTGCTGAACCGTAAGCGCGATAAAAATTGAACGCAAGAACCGGGGGGGAGAAGGGACGACACCTGTGACCACGGCTTGTTGTCCAGAAGCTGGAAGTAGATGTGGGTGAAAAAGAAAAAAAAAAAACGTTCTTGTATGCTTCTGGCGGAGGCATGACTTGCGTCAGCTGTCATATATGCGTATACCATCTTTGGTGTGCTTATGTTTTATGCCCTGGGGTATTCCTCAGCTCCAGATTGATTGGAGCCTGTCCTGTGACCACGGACTTGATTATGCGAGTTAATGTGAGAACAACAACAACAACAACAACAACAGTCGTTATCTTGCCGAGTCCTCTCATAGAGCCTCGCCGCCCCTCAGCCATCCATCCACCCACCTGGCACCACGGCTGCATCGTTATCGTACAGAGTAGGGGTTCCCCAATAAGGCGGTCTGAGTAAGGCGATATCCCTATATAAGGCGGTCAAAATCGCTATGGAGGTACAGTAGGGGTCCCCCAGTAAGGCGACATCCCGATATAAGGCGGTAAAAATCCTCTGGAGGTACAGCACGGGTCCCCCAATAGGCGGTCTGAGTAAGGCGGCATCCCGATATAAGGCGGTAAAATCCTCTGGAGGTACAGTAGGGTTCCCCCAATAAGGCGGTCTGAGTACGGCGGCATTCCAATATAAGGCGGTAAAAATCCTGCGGAGCTACTGTAGGGTTCCCCCAATAAGGCGGTCTGAGTAAGGCGGCATCACGATATAAGGCGGTAAAAATCCTCTGGAGGTACAGTAGGGTTCCCCCAATAAGGCGGTCTGAGTAAGGCGGCACCCCAATATAATGTGGTAAAAATCGCCTGGAAAGTATTGTAGGGGTCTCCCAATAAGGCGGTATCCCAACATAAGGCAGTCAAAATCGCTTGGCGCGACTGGGGAATTGCACTCAATTACCATGAGTGAATAAGGCTGACTTCCTCCACCTGGCACCGTGGCTTCATTATCGTACAGAGTAGGGGTCCCCCTATGAGGCGGTCTGAATTCGGGGAGACGTCGCGCTGACTGCGCCGCGCGTGGTCACAGCGCTGCAGGGGCACCTGCGAGCGGCCGGGCTGCCCAGCAAGTTTACAACGCATTAATTTCGCTCAGGCGGTTCCCTGAGTAAGTCGCTAGCAGGAACACCAATGGATGAGATCATGCACATGGGCGGCTGGAAGACGGAGAGCATGGCACGATACTATATTGGGCCTACCACTAGTACGAGAGTAGCAGGGGCTAAGCGGCAACGAGAGTAGGCTTGTGCCGATGCCTCCGACTTACCACTGTCACTGGCCTCCGCGGAAGATTTTGCTGCATGTTCGCCGAAGTTCCATTTTAAGTGATGTAAGTTTGGGTGGGTTGAGGTAACATGGCTCCAGGCCGGCGGTCAGAAAAGAGAGAAGTTCGGGTGGGACCACCGGCGGGAGCAGGAAGCCTCATCCAATCCAATGCTTGAATGAGATGATCGGTAACAGAGTTAAAGAATACCGCAGTAATATCGTCAACCAACTTCAGGTTCCCACGGTTGGCACAAAAGTTGGAACCATATGTTTGCTACCAATTACTAGGACTGTCTATGAAGCGAGCTCACTCGTGTTATAGTCCCCGAAATCCTCGACGAGATACCAGCGAGGAGCGGAAAAAGTTAAGACCATCCCACCCACCCTACACTGGGTATTCTTTTAACAGTTGTGTTCATTTCCCGTAGGAAATACTGTTGCGCTGAAGGCACTTCGACCGAAGGCACCCTCAGCGCGGGTGGTGTATCCACAGGTGAGGACCTTCTGCGGGAGCAGGAAGCCTCATCCAATCCAATACTTGAATGAAATGATCGGTAACAGGGTTAAAGAATACCGCAGTATCCCGATATAAGGCGGGGTCGAAATCGGTTGACGCGACTGGATAATTGCAATCATAACCTTGAACGAATAACGCGGCTGACCTCAAGAAGGAGGTCATATTGCTCTGGCACGGCGTCGACTTACTGGGCGACCCCTTTAGAGTCCTAAAACCTCTCCCTACACTAACTTCAAATAATTTTGTCCCCAAAACGGGTTTCCAGCTGTAAAGGCGTTAAGCTGCTGCATATTTTTTACTTTTCGGGTTCTAATGTCGAGCGCACGATGGTTGGGCCCGACTTGCTTTTTGTAGCCATTTGGGTACTATTTTCATTTTTTTTTATTTTTTATTGCTCATCCCATCCATGTGTATCTCTGTCTCGCAGTTTGTGACCACAGCAGTAGTAGCAGACCTCGTCTCGCTGCGAGGAGGCATGGGCACGGGCACTGGTTGTGCTACGTGTAGATAGATGGGTGGAAAGTTCAGTTTTACTTGGAAGAACACACCAATCCCATCTATTACAAATTCACACTCGTGCTATATATCTTCGCACGCGTGTAGATAGATGGGTGGAAAGGCCAGTTTTGCTTGAAGAACACAAACACATCCCATCTATTGAAAATCACACCTTCTGGTATAGACTATGCTATGTTCGCACTTTTTTCTTTCTCCTTCTCCCTCCCTACTAGTAACTAACTACTCGTAACTCAGATCCGGGGTCGCATATCAGGCTCTTCTCTCTCCCCCCGCCCCCTGCGGTACACGCCTTCACCGTCATCGCGTGAAGGGTGCGTTGTAAAGCACTTTCACCCCTCGTCGACTCGCGTCTAGTTTTGGGTGCACACGCTAGGCGCTATCCGCGGTTGATTCAGTTCAAAATTAGAAGGACAAAAAAACACGGCAGAGCTCGTGACAGGCAGTGACTTCGACCTTGCTTTTTAGTAGTTTTCGAGGGTAACCACTACCAGGTAGACTGCCGAGGCGACTAGGATACAACATAGTTCCACAGCCGTCAGATTTTGTCCCCCTCAAAAACAGGTTTTATAGTGTCCGTTGCACAGATTGGTTAGCATCGCACCCTGCTGACCCTGGTACAAGCTACTAGTACTCTCTAGTTCTGAGGGGAATCGCCGACCTATAGACTATCCTTTATGAGGACACTCACCCAGTGATACGCGCGATCGGAGTATCACACACCACAGCTTGCAACGATGAGCTTCTTGTTACGGGTTGAGCTGGAGAGCAAAGCTATAGTTAAATGAAAAAGTATACCTGGCATGGTATGCAAGGATGGCGGCTACCCGTGGGAAGCATGCGAACCGGCCGAACCAGCGAGAAGGAGGGCGATTCTGCGATGGAGATGACATGCTATGATATATATGCTAATTTTTATAATATATATATGCGTAATACGGGCGATCGGAGTATCACACACAAGCTTGCAAAGATGAGTTTCAACCAAATCTTCGATCTCACAGCTGGAGTGTATTTTTATATTATACAAGGGCTCCGCATGGGCGCCGGCATTCGCCGGCGCCCATGCTTCGGGTAGGGCAGGGCGGCACTCGGACGAGGAAAAAACGGGGGAAAAGTTGTAGCTGTTCGATTCGACATTATTGGAAGTTTGAAGTAATTCCGAGATATTAATACGAATATGAGTTTCTAAAGATCATAATTTGACATTCCATGGCGCCCATTCTTTGGGTGAGGAAGCGTAGCATTCGAGTCTCGACGCAATACGTTGTAGTTATAAAGAAATTGAAGCTTAAAGTAATGACAAGAGTTTACTACGAACATGAGGTTCTAAAGGTTTACTTTGATGGAAGGAAAACATTAAAACGAAGGAAGCAAGCATAGGCGAAACACTGTTGTTAAAACCGCCGCCAAGTAAAAGTAGGCCAGAAGTAATGCCGAAAGGAGAATTTGAGAACTTGCTTCGCTTGAAGGCTTCGAGGCGAAAGGAAAGAGGAGATGTCATCAATAAAAATGGTATCGGACGGAATGAATGGTTGAAAATGTTTCTTTTACGGAAAAGAAAAAGGAAGGCGCCATTGATTGTGCCTTGGAAAACCCCTCGGTGTTTACTCCCGCAGTAGTAGACGAAGAACTTACCATGTTTGTTTCCAAAATGTACGAAGAACTCACTCACAGAAAAGAACTAAAGACGACACTGCATGCCCTCAATTAGCTACTTCAATGTACGCGGCACTTACACTGGTGAAGATATACAAAAATTAAGAACGAATTATGCAGACTTGGAGAGGGGCGCTAGAGGGGACATAGAATGCCCTCGATCCAATAAATAATAAAGGGGATATAGAAATGCCCTCGATCCAATTGGTACTTTCGACGCAGAGAACTTACACCAGAGAAATGGCAAGCTAAACGGAAAAAGGGGGATAATCAAGCCTCACACAAGACAAACAAAATAATCCTAGACCGGTATGAAATCGTACCACTATCACTAACAGCCCCCGACTCTGTGGAAGGTAGGCCTCAAAATGACTTAATCCGTATGACAGATCAGTTTTGAGCCTATCTGTATCTGCAGACCAAGCACGCTCAACGTGATGAACACGCCAACAGCACCAAACGCGATAATATAAAAAGCCGAATTATTAGAGCGATCTACTACTGGTATAACACGCGTTCTTCTGAACGTAACATGTGTCGTCTTGCAGCCACACCTTCAGCCACATGGCCAGCACGCACACAGCACATGACAGCCCAACAGCACACACGCAACCAACCGCTGCACGTATGAAGCCTACAGCGCGGCACCACGAATAACGAACGACCGCGACGGCTGGATTAGCCCTCTGACAGACCGGCGCCCCTGCTCTCGAGCCCGGGCAAGATGTGTGTCTGTCTGTTGCTTGGTTTCAGTTGATGAGGGCACTCCATTGCAGTAGCACCAAACGCAATAATAATATAAAAAGGCGAATTATTAGAGCGATCTACTACTGGTATAATTAACACGCGTTCTTCTGGAAGTATCATGTGTCGTCTTGCAGCCACACCTGCAGACACATGGCCAGTACGCACACAGCACATGACAACTCAACAGCACACACGCAACCAACCGCTGCACGTATGAAGCCTACAGCGCGGCACCATGAATAACGAATGACCGCGACGGCTGGATTAGCCCTTTGACAGACCGGCGCCCCTGCTCTCGAGCTCGGGCAAGATGTGTGTCTGTCTGTTGCTTGGTTTCAGTTGATGAGGGCATTCCACAGCAGTAGCTAGCTGGAGCACAGCAGTCAGTTATTCCTTTGTTGTGTCAACCCCCTTGCCTGCGTTCGTTCCTCGGCATCGATCGCTTTTAGATTGTGTCTATCCCCAAGCTACCCCAACAGCAGTAACCACGTAAAGTAAAACTCAAATCATGACCCATGGCGGCTTCCGCGCGTTTATACTGTGGCGGGCAGTTATTTAGGCAACGCTTTATAGCCCATGCCGTGCACGCCTCGTCTCACACCCCTGGCAGCTGGTGCCCTACGCTGCTCTGGGTCTCGGACGGGACGGGGCAAATAACCTTGCTTCGTCTCGTCTCGAGTCTTGGGCCCTTGATGACACGAGTGTGGAGAAAACGCCGTATTCAGTTTTAGACAGCATAAAGTGGTGCACAATCTGTGACCAAACAATAATAAGTTGCACATGCCACCGCAAAATTCCAAACATTATCAAGTACCGTTTGGAAATGATGCCGATTTTGTAAATCATCCAGGCGTTGCAGACATTAAGATTCAACCAAAATCTCCGAAATTCCTCCTCGACATGCGGTATTTTTGCAACTTCTCGCTTGTCTCGCTCGGCATCCGTCTGCGTTCACGTCGATGTGCGGAACGGACACGGCAGGGCGAGAGGCGTTGGAGCCGCCCCCCGAAGGCGGCGTTCGAACCAAGCTATTCCACCGAGAATTCCAGTTCCGCGAATCGCATACTTAGGCCGAGGCAACAAAAAAAAGTCGTGACCAAATCCCTGACACCAAAGAATAATTTTATATATGTATGTGACCTAAACCTTTTGAAAACCCTTTCCCACCCCCCCCCCCCCCTTTTTTTTTTCCCGCTCCCTCTTGCTCAAACGCCCCACCTAACATCGAATTCTGCCAGAGTAATAAACACTTCCATGCACTTGATATCACCTCATTATCTTTCTAGAGCCATCCATGCCGCTGTTGCTATTCACCCCCGCCCCCCCAACGCCCCCTCCTTCCCCACCACCCGCACCATCGCCTAGACCTAGCACCACGCGTATAGCAAACTCCTACATCTATGGGACCTACAGTTTTTTAACCCTTTCGCACCCCCCCCCCCCCCCCTCCCCCCTCCCCCCTCCCCCCCCCCCCCACCCCCTCGAACACTCTGCCCTCTCCTCGCTGGTTGTACGGCTTACAGGATATGCATGATAAACTGGTGCATTCTTTCCAAAACCGTCACATTTATCCCCTTAGAGGATTTATAGTTTCCACGCACAAATTGAGCTGCCCCACCCGTCCCCCCCCCACCCCCCCCCCATGATAAACCGTTGCAATCCTTCCAAAACCGTCAGATTTATGCCCTTTTTATAGTTTCCATGCACAAATTGAGCTGCCCCGCCCGTCCTCCCTGCCCCCCCCCCTCCCCCGGTCCCTCTTGATCAAAACCAGGCTCCCACGTCCTTCAAAACTCCTCCCTCCCCTCACCGGTTATTCGACTTACAGGATTAACTTGCTAAACTGATGCCTTTCCTTCCACAGCTGTCAGATTTTGTCCCCCTCAAAAATGGGTTTTAAAGTGTCCGCGCACGGACTGACTACCATCACCCTGTTGACCCTGATAGCTACACTGCTGCAGTTGCAAGGGGAGTCGCCGACCTATATCCTTAATGAGGACACACAACCCGTAATACGCGCGATCGGAGTATCACACACAGCTTGCAAAGATGAGTTTCGACAAAATCTTCGATCTCACAGCTGGAGTGTATCTTCATTTTTATAATATTACTGGCATGAGAGTGTGAAATCGACGAGCAGTGGGATTGCTGAACCCTATGCGCGATAAAAAATGAAGGCAAGAACCGGGGGGGAAAAGGGACGACACCTGTGACCACGGCTTGTCCAGAAGCTGGAAAGTAGAAGTGTGCGAGCATATATATATTAATGACATAATACCGCCATATCATACGGTATTGTAAAAAATGAAAATACACTACTACTACAGCTGTGAGATCGAAGATTTTGTCGAAACTCATATTTGCAAGCGGTGTGTGACACTCCGATCGCGCGTATTACTGGGCACCAGGCGTTTAATTGCACGCATGTGCAAGGTTTTTAGATATGCACGTAAACTCAGTACTGCCCCTGCCGACCTCGAGAGCAGACCTCGAGCCCCCCAAAGGGTTGGGTTAGCGTTAGGGTTAGCGTTAGGGTTAGCGTTAGGGTTAGGGTTAGCGTTAGGGTTAGGGTTAGGGTTAGGGTTAGGGTTAGGGTTAGGGTTAGGGTTAGGGTTGGGGTTAGGGTTAGGGTTGGGGTTAGGGTTATGGTTGGGGTTAGGGTTGGGGTTAGGGTTGGGGTTAGGGTTAGGGTCAGGTCTGGGGTCGGGTTGGGGTTAGGGTTACGGTTGGGGTTACGGTTGGGGTTAGGGTTAGGGTTAGGGTTGGGGTTAGGTCTGGGGTCGGGTTGGGGTTAGGGTTAGGGTTGGGGTTAGGGTTAGGGTTGGGGTTAGGATTGGGGTTGGGGTTGGGGTTAGGGTTAGGGTTAGGGTTAGGGTCGCGTCTGGGGTCGGGTTGGTCTGGGCAGCGCAACCGTCGTTTTGTGCGGACCCGCACATAGGGAGCCGTCATACATAAATCGCTATTGAATTTACGTGCAAATCTAAAAAACCTTGCACGTGCGTGCAACTTCACGGGGGCCCATTATAGGGTGAGTGTCCTCACCAAGGATATACTTAGGTAGGTCGGCGACTCCCCTTAGAGCTACTACATCATACGCTATAGGAAGGTCCGCAGCTTTTTTTTGGGTCTGGAAAACTCCAACCAGTAAGCTTCACCAAAAGTGCTCTGCAGTTTCCTTTCTTTTTTTCCAGCCCGACATAATTTGGTATTCGCAACAACACCCCTGATAACCAGATCTGAACGTACAAAATTTCGCACGCGCGCGCTTCCACTTTTTTTTTGTCGTCCCGTCCACATTTTACGTTGTTTGCGTGAAACCGGTGAAACCGAGACCAGATTTTCAGACCTGCGGGCTCTTCTCAACACCTGCAGCACCAGCAGCGTTCCCCGCGACTGAGCTGTTCCGGCGTGGTCATCCTCAACACGGTGGTCTCGGAGGGTCTGGCGTCAAGCCGTGAGGAGGCCGCTCTGCTCTGCAACCGGCTTATTATTGTCGGGGTGAGGAAATTATTGGTCCCCGGGGTTTCGATGGGGATTGGACGCGTGCTACGATTGAGGTATTAAGGTATACCTTTTTTTGGCGAAGATGGTTTCTGAATGACGGGGCTCCTTAATTAACCCATCTTGACCCAAAATCGTCGGAAAAAAAAAAATTAATAGACCATTCTGTTTTTGGCATGATCCTCGTTGGTTACCTAGGCTGTGGGACTTTTCATCCGGTATCATATTAATAGCAGTTTTTAGTTTTCTCCAAAGCTGTTTTCGGAGAGTGTTTCTTAAGCTCGCTCCCAAATTGGAGGAACCTCAGAAAAAAAGTGGTGCACCTCTATCGTAGCACGCATCAACAAGGGTTTCCACCGAGCATGCGGCAGGGAGGGGGGTCGTTCTACGGTAGCCTCCCCCCCCCTCAAACTTTTCTTACAACGAAATCGCTGGTTTTTCAAACCAGCTCCCGGCCCGTATCTCCGGAAATACGGTGCCCCTCCCCTTGCCCCCACCCCGACGCCATCGCTCGACAGTTCTTTGCAAACAAGAAAATGTTTAGCGATATTTTTTTTGTTTTTTTCAGGGCACCTTTTCTCGTGCCGAGCAACCACCATGAAACGCTCGTGAAAGCCAAAAACCAAACCTCTGTTTTTTTTTTTTTTTTTTTTGCGAGGGGGGGGAAGCGGTGTCGTCGAATCAGTCGGGGGTACCTCCGTTTCCACTGGCGCGATTGACTCGGCACCTCACGGACAAAAAAACGTCATTGTCATGTTTCATTTTTCGTTTCAGGCTCAAAGTTAATTGTTACTGTTCATTCGGTTTCATTACTGCTGCTGCTGTTTATTATTCACAATGACGAACCACGACAACTTTTTATCTAAAACTGGCGGCCGGTGCGCAGAACGCAGGTCGCGAAGATAGGGAATCGACGCCCTAAATTTGTCGAACTCACAGCTGACGACGCTGTTGGAATAATTTCATTAAAAATGCTCTTTTGGGGTTATTTTTTAAGGCGCAGCGTAGCTTACCATTACATCGCGAGTTCGTATTGCGAGTTTCAACCGCGCGAAAGCTTATCGTCTGTACAGCTGCAAAGCCTTTTTTTTCGACAAATTTGCTTGAAGTTAGTAGACTGATTCTACGATACCCTCCCCCCCCCCCAAGAAAAAAAAAACAGCGACTTTCTTTAACGAACGTTGTTTCATGGCTGCTCGACACGAGGAAGGATGATATGAAAAGAAAAAGATTCGTATATTTTCTTGTTTTGCAATGGGCTATCGAGCGATGACGTAGGGCTGGCAAGTGGCACCGTATTTCAGGAGGTACGGCCGGGAGCTGGTTTCGAAACCGGCAATTTCGTTGAAGCAATGTTGGGGGGGGCTACCGTAGTAAGAAGAACTGGTAGTGAAGAAATGTTGGGGGGGCTACCGTAGTAAGACTCACTGGGAGTGAAGAAATGTTGGGGGGGGCTACCGTAGTAAGAAGAACTGGTAGTGAAGAGAGGGATTTGTGGGCACTAAAGGCGCTAAAGAAGCATAGACTAGGGGTCATTCATTCGCGCCAGTGGCACGAGGCGCCTTTACCGGTGTTGTCCCCCAAATCGTACCAGATAAAGTACCACCTATGTTTCACTTTAGAGAGGGTTTTCAAGCTGTTTCTTTGTGTTTTTGTGTATTTTTCTGTTTGCCAAATTGCCAGAGGGCGTCGACCCACCCTAACCCCAACCGTAACCCTAGCCCTAACCTCAACCGTAACCCCAACCGTAACCCTAACCCTAACCTCAACCGTAACCCCAACCGTAACCCTAACCCTAACCCAAACCGTAACCCTAACCCGAACCCCAACCGTAACCCTAACCCCAACCCTAACCCTAACCCTAAACCTAGCCCCAACCCTAACCCAGGCTAGGGCTCCGACCCGAGCGCGGCTTCGCCGCGGGCTTTGGAAAAACTGATGAAAAAATATGCGGACCACCTCGAACATCGAAATATATTTGGTACTTTAGACTATACTTTATCTGGTACGATTTGTGGCGTGAGAACATCGCAAAAGGCTGCGTACTTCTACTTCGCCCAGCTTCGACAAGAATAGTGTGCTTTCCAGCACACAGTCGGGAATCGGACTTACAAAGTACCCCATGTACGTGGAAACGTTTCCAGCACACAGTCGGGAATCGGACTTACAAAGTACCCCATGTACCTGGAAACGTCTAACAGACTAGAGCGGCTATATCGAAATATATTTGGTACTTTAGACTATACTTTATCTGGTATGGTTTGTGGGGGGAGAACATCGCGAAGTGAAAGGCTACGGAGTGGCACCAAGCCTCTGCACAGAAAAAAAAAAAGAAAAAAAGTGACCTCGAATCTTACTACAGTAGCCACCCCGACGTTTCTTTAGCGAAATCGCCGGTTTCAAAACCAGCTCTCGGTGTCGTATCTCCTGAAACACGGTGTCCGTCGACACGCCAACGTCATCGATCGATAGACCATTGCACACAACAAAACATGTACGAAGATACTTTTATTTCAATAGTATCCTTTCTTGTGTCGAGCAGCCCTGAAACGTTCGTTAAAGAAAAAGAAAAAGAAAAAAACAATCGCTGGTTTTGGGGGGGGCTATCTATCGTAAATCAGTCCCCCCTTTTGGTGTGTAGAGCGTTGTTTTAAGCCTTTTGTCCAATACAAATTTTCTTGCTATTGAAAGCACACACTAGCCACCACACTGTTTTTTTTTTTTTCAGCTTTTCTACTGCTGTGGTACGATAGAGGTACGTAGCGCTTCTTTCCTGAAACGGTTTCTGAACGACGGGACACATTTTTTTTTTCGCTTGATTCTCGTTGTGTACCTAGGCCAGGGAGATTTTTCATCCGGGATCAAAGCAGTTTTATTTTCATCCGGGATCAAAGCGGTTTTAGTTTCATCGGGGATCAAAGCGGTTTGGAGTTAAGAAGGACGTGTCTTAACCTCCCAAAGCGAGGGGTAATATTAGAAAAAAGAAGTGGCGCACCTCGATCGTAGCACGCGTCTGTGTACTTTTTATCCTAGGCATTTTCTGCTCATCCTCAATGCTGCGGTCTCGGAAGGTCTGGCGTCAAGCCGCGAGAAGGCCGCTCTGCTCTGCCTGCAAACCGCCAAATTATCGCCGGGGTGGGAGATTTTTGGTGGCGCTTGGGGTTAGGATGTTAGCTAGGTAGATGTTTTTCGGCCTTTTACAATAGAAACCCTTCTTTCATTGGAAACACGCGTGGACCTCACCATTTTTTTTTCTGCTTTTTCGGCCTTTTACGATAGAAAACCTTCTCCTTTTATTGGAAACACACGCGGACCACACCTGTTTTTCTTTTTCTTTTTCTGTCTTTTATAATAGAAAGGCTTCCGGCCTTTTACAATAGAAAGGTTTCTCCTTTTATTGGAAACACACGCGGACCACACCCATAATTCCTCCCAGATAGGTTCTGGCGTCAAGCCACGAGGAGGCCTTGGTGCTACGCAACCGCCTCATTATCATAGAAGTGAGAATTCTGTTGGCGGTCGGCTGGAGTGTAGGGTTAGGGTCGGGGTTTGGTAGAGACTTTTTCCGGGGATTGTTACGGGTCGGATCACTTCTCGGTATACCGGTATACCAGTCGGATCGGATCAGGGTGATCCGACCCGACCCGTGATGTTTGAAAACCTCCTGACTCGACCCGACCCGACCCGTAATAATAGACCCGGTCGTCTCGGTGGCGTATCAGGTTGTCCTCGAGCCTGGTGTAGGTCAGTTTCGTGAGTTCGAATCCCCCCGAGTGCATACTCGTATAAATTCGTGGGGACTTTTCTTGTGCAGAACTTGACTTGCGGAAAGCACGAGAGCGTGAGTTAGTAACACTCGATAAAAAATCGACGGGCGGTGGGATTGCTGAAGCCTATGCGCGATACAAATTGAAGGCAAGAACAGGTGGGGAAGAAGGGACGACACCTGTGACCACGGCTTGTCCAGAAGCTGGGAAGTGGATGTGTGTGAAAAAAAAACTAAAAAAAAACGAACACCTCCTGACTCGACCCGACTCGACCCGCGATTTTGTTTAAACATGTGAAGACCTGAGCCATGGGCTACGACGTAACCCATGAAAAGCCCCGGTTTTTCCGGGCTATTACAAAGAAATATTGTTTTGCTATATATTGGAAACCCACGCGGTCCGGCACCACACCACCATTCAGTTTTTTATCCTCCGACCCTGTCTTCATATATGTTTCTTTTTGTCCTGTGCTGTCGACGGTACAGCATCATTTTGCAGTAGCATTGTCGGGGTGAAAAAAAAAACATTGATGGACCTTCATGGTAAAATCACTTTCTCAAACATGAAGTAAAATGAATCCATCACAAGAATCCATCGCTTTTTCTTTCGAAGTCAACTCGTCGGAGTTTTCACCATCAAGCGGCTTTCTGGATGACCAACCGTTGTCTCAGGTGTCGTCCCGCCCCCCGCCCCCCCGTCCCCCCCCCTGCGTATTATACGTGTGTACCTGATACAGCAGCATACCGGTATGCGGACCTACCTTTTTGTCGCGGTTTTTGCATCGATTTTTTCAACCTCGCTCTTTTGCACTTTCGACGACTGAAAAAACCCGGAGAAAAATAATTTATGTACTATACGGTACAGGGCCGCGAATAAGGAATTGCCTGATAATGACGTAAGGTTCGCTTTTGGGCGGACGCCAAGACAATTGGACTAAGAAATCGTGCGCAGCGGCGAGCGCTACACTAAATCCTATATGATGGTCGTCAATTTGGGAGCTTGAAATATCTCTCAAAACCTAGTTCGGAGAAAAATAAACCTGCTGCCGGATGAAAAATCCCATGGCTCAGATACACAACGAAAAAATCGTGAAGAAAAAATGGCCTATTATTTATTTATTTTCCGGCGATTATGGGTTGAGGAGCCCCGTCATTCAGAAAAAAAAACATTTTCGCCAAAAAAAGGTATACCTTAATACCTCTATTGTTGCATGCGTCAGCCTGCTCAAGGGTGGCGAAACAACAACTTTTCTACCTTGGGACGAAGGAAAATAAGAAATAATACGAGTGGTGGCTAACATTATTGCGATTCGCTGTTGATGTCCACCCTGACAACATCCGCAGTAGCTAACATTATTGCGATTTGCTGTTGATGTCCACTCTGATAACATCCGCAGTAGCTAACACTATTGCGATTTGCTGTTGATGCCTCCACCCTGACAACATCCGCAGTAGCGAACACTATTGCGATTTGCTGTTGGTGTCTCCACCCTGACAACATCCGCAGTAGCGAACACTATTGCGATTTGCTGCTGATGCCTCCACCCTGACAATCTCCGCAGTAGCGAACACTATTGCGATTTGCTGTTGGTGTCCACCCTGACAACACCCGCAGTAGCGAACACTATTGCGATTTGCTGTTGGTGTCTCCACCCTGACAACATCCGCAGTAGCGAACACTATTGCGATTTGCTGTTGGTGTCTCCACCCTGACAATATCCGCTGTAGCGAACACTATTGCGATTTGCTGTTGGTGTCCACCCTGACAACACCCGCAGTAGCGAACACTATTGCGATTTGCTGTTGGTGTCTCCACCATGACAACATCCGCAGTAGCGAACACTATTGCGATTTGCTGTTGGTGTCTCCACCCTGACAATATCCGCTGTAGCGAACACTATTGCGATTTGCTGTTGGTGTCCACCCTGACAACACCTGCAGTAGCGAACACTATTGCGATTTGCTGTTGGTGTCTCCACCATGACAACATCCGCAGGACAAACGAGCGGCAGGTAGGTGTACCGCGCAAGCCTGCAAAGACGAGCATCGACTGCCAAAAAAAAATGTCGAACAATGTCACAGTTGACGTTGTCATGAATAGTTTTACAAAACAAACAAGAGTCTTGAGGCTCACTCCAAACAGGAGTTTCTTGTTGGCGATCTATATTGGATGTATCATGCTGGAGGAGTGATAGTTGTTTCGGCGGTTGATGATCGCCTCGTTAATCGCAATCGTCGGATTCTATTACCCCGCTGCGCGATGTGTACCACACCCCCCTACGCTGTGCACCTCGGGTGACACTTGTTTTATATCATATTCCAAATAAGTCATCACCGGGGGTGTTATATCCACCGTCATATACAGGACAGAGTATGGCCGGGGTGAGCTTGTGGTTGACGGTTCATGATCGCCTCAGGTTGGGTTGGATTGGGTTGAAGTTGGGTTTAGGTTGGGTTGGGTTGGGTTGGGTTGGGTTGGGTTGGGTTGGGTTGGGTTGGGTTGGGTTGGGTTGGGTTGGGTTGGGTTGGGTGGGGTTGGGTTGGGGTTGGATTGGGGTGCGGCATAAACTGGTGGATGGGTGGGTGGTTTGGGTCCACTATCGACACGTCACGGCAATATACTACCTGGTGTATCAGAAGATGGTGGTTTGGTTTGGTTTGGTTGGGTTGGGTTGGGTTGGATTTGTCGTCGGGGTTGGAAGCTTTGTGACGGTTGATGGTCTCCTTTTTGTTGTAGGGGTCAGCCAGAGAATTTTTGTTCATGGTCAAGTGTTTTTATTTCCCTCCCTTTTTTGTTCTTGCCTTGTGCTTCGTTCAGTTCTAGATTCCTATACTTCCGTTGCCGGCGTTTGCCAAGCACAGCTGATCGTATCGTATTGTATAGTCTGGCAACAGAGCAGTATAATACGTACTGCTGAATTTTGCTGGTGAAGCGCACGGTATTATACTGCTCCTATTATACGAGTATGGACCAGACTACATCGGTAATAGCTTAATACTGAGGTATACGTTATATACGGGCAGTATGTTATACGCTACAAAAGAGTATAGACTAGACTAGACTAGATCGGTAGTATGGTAGCATAGGGCTATGCTATACCAGGTACGTTATACACAGGCAGCAGTAGTGTACGTATGGCGTACATAAAACAAATGAAAAGTCTTCTGCGCCACCAATCTCGTCTATTTTCAATGGTCTATACTCGTATTTTGTCATAGGTTTAGTTATTTGTGGGTGTGGTGATGTTGTTCTGATGTGGGAGACGTGGCGGCTGAGAGCAGCACCACGTAACAACCTTTCGTTTTCGTTTAGTGTCTGTACGGAAAACGCATGCCCCTGGTGGGGTTTTTTTCGTCGGGGAAACTTTGTTTTCGTTTAGTGTCTGTGCGGAAAACGCATGCCCCTGGTGGTTTTTTGTTGTCGGGGAAACTTTGCAAGCAGGGCGTTGTCGCGTTTTTGCTTATCACGCGTATCGTACTCACCGCATGGCACGGCTTCCAACATGTGTGTGTTTGTGTGTGTGGCGGGGGGGGGGGGCGTACTAATTTTTTGATTGCCTGACTGAGTCATTGGTCCATCGACCACGCATCCCTTTTGAGACGGAGCAACGTTCCTACCCCCAAAAGAGACGCCTCCAACATTTGGGCGCTCATTACGCTTCTTCCATGTGCTACATAGAAACTGATTGTTGGTGGGGAGGGGGGGCATTACTGTCTTGTAGTTGCAAGTCGTAGAACTGCGACTCGGTGAAATATCACGACTAAATACTGGTCGGTAGGAGCCGTTAGCCGACTAACTGGCTTTAGTGGGCAAGTCGGCTGACGGAGCCAGCTGACGGCCACCCGACTTGCCGACTTGAGTCAGGCGAGCGAAGCGAGCCAAATCGTCCCCCCCCCGTCCTTAGTGGTCTCCGAAAAAAAACCAAGAAACGCAATCGGCATCAAACAATTCTCGGTACAAGTACGGAAACCCAACAAGTCGGATAGTCGGCACCTCCTTCGTGAACCAGCCGACTAACTACTAGTCCAACTAGTCCGACTAACAACTAGTTGGTGACTTAAGTCGTGCCGATTCACAGCTCTTCTAGCGAATGGCCTTGTCCGCCAATCGCTTTGCCCGCAAGCGTTACCGCAGACAGGGGGACAGCTCGTGGGTGGGCGTGTTTATTTATTTTGTGGTTGTCCCTCGCCATGACAGGCGATGCGGTCTGTGTGAACATTTTCTTGGCGACCAGTCACCGTCCCCGATTGAGCATATAGTCGTCCCCGATTGAGCATATAGTACATGAATTTTGTCCTTACCAACGTCACCGAGTACATAATGTCATAAAAATAAAAATACGCCCCAGCCAGCTGTGAGATCGAAGATTTCGTCGAAACTCATATTTGCTTCAAGCTGTGTGTGATACTCCGACCGCGCGTATTACTGTGTGTGTGTCCTCATTGAGGATATAGGTCGGCGACTCCCCTTGGAACCACAGTGTAGCTTGTACCAGGGTCAACGGGGTGATGTTTATCAGTCTGTGCGCGGAAAGTATAAAACCCGTTTTTGAGGGGGACAAAATCTGACAGCTGTGGAAGGAAATGGATTAGTTTATCGTGTACACTGTAAGTAGTATGACCGGGTGAGGGGAGCGGGGAGATTTGAAGGGCGTGGGGGCCGGGGTTTGAATGTCGTCCCTACATATTTTTTCAAAAACTCTTTCACCCCCCCCCCCCCCCCCTTCACCCCCACCCCCTCGAACACTCCGCCCTCTCCTCACCGGTTGTACGAGAGTACAGGATATACACGATAAACTGATGCATTCCTTCCACAACCGTCAGATTTATCCCCTTGAAGGATTTGTAGTTTCCACGCGCAGATTGAGTTGCCCCGCCCGTCCCGGTTCCCCCCCCCCCTCTTGATCAAACCCAGGCCCCCACGTCCTTCAAAACTCCGCCCTCCTCACCGGTTATACGACTTACAGGATTCACTTGATGAACAGATGCATTTCCTTCCACAGCTGTCAGATTTTGCCCCAACGGGTTTTATAGTTTCCGCGCACAGACTGACTAACATCACCCTGTTAACCCTGGTACCAGCTACACTGTAGTTCCAAGGGGAGTCGCCGACCTATATCCTTAGTCTAATGAGGACACACAACACCCAGTAATACGCGCGATCGGAAGCCTATCACACTCAGCTTGCAAAGCTGAGTTTCGACGAAAATCTTCGATCTCACAGCTGGCTGGGGCGTATTTTTATTTTTACAATATTATACTTCGAAGTATATGCTTAGACGTGGTCGCAGGGACGCTTTCTTGCGTAAACAGAGGGCAAGCGGGAAAGCGCGAGAAGAGCGTGAGCTAGCCAAGAATTCGATGAAATCGACGAGTGAGTGAGTATAAAAAGCTGAAAAAGTGGGAATGCTGAGCCATGTTCTTCGCAAAAAAAAAATGAAGGCAAATGCCGGGGGGGAGGGGGGGGTAAAGCAGGGATGATGCGTGCGACCATGACCTTGCCCAGAAGGTCGCGGAGGGTAAACCCTTGCGAGTCGAGGTGGAGAGTAAGAGTGACGACTTAACAAGAAGTCAGTGAGGAGTCATCCCACGGTAGGGGTTGCAGTTATATGATTGCAACAAAACGTCCCTGGGGGATTGAGTTCCTCATGTGAGGGAACTGCCGGTCAATGAAGGAATTTCACGATGATAGTACATACTCCGGAGTATTGTTTTAGGACTAAGGCATAGAAGCTTGGTCGGGTTGTGCGAAAACGAATGCCTTCGAAGTCATGTTTCGCGTGAGATATTGAGTTCCTCGTGTGGGGAACTCAGGGACTTTCTTCTGCAACCCTATCGTGGAATGGCTCAAAGATAAAATGATATATCGATTCCTGTGTGGCTATCTCACCTCAGCCCGACCCTCATAGGGTTCGGCCTAAGAAGGTCGGCAAGTCCGTAATATAGTGTTTGACTAAGCCGAAGGGGCGAGGTTAACGCCTTTACAACTGGAAACCCGTTTTGGGGACAAAATTACTTGAATTTAATATAGGGAGGGGTTTGGGGGCTCTAAAGGGGCTCTTCGTTTTGCGGATGGACAAAAACTGGTACATAATAAACGAAAGTGTATGCAGCGTAAGCTTTTTTTACCCGGATCTCCGGGGGGGGATCTAAATAAAGAAAAAATATATAAAGTGACCCACCGCGTATTGACGTACTGGCGTTGCAGCGCTGGGGCATGCATGCATGGGACCTGGTATTATTTATTCGACGTACATCGTACTTGTGCAAAGTGCGGATCGTTTTAGTATACGGGACCCCTCCGCTGTCACAGGCACACGTTGTGTGTAGTTTGCTATGGCGCAAGAATTTTGGATGCAAGAATTTTGGATGAATTCGTCACGTGTGTAGACCATTTTTTCGTATTACGGAGATCCACTGTTGGCAGGATGAATTATCAAACAACAAAGGGGGCAAAAAAGCACCCGGCTTTGTGCAAAAGCGCTTGGCTACAGTTTATTTATTTCGTTGGCTGGTCTTGCCAAGTATACAGAGCCTCGATCGAACACAGTTGTAGCGCAGGAGAGCTCGCCTGTAAAGTTGCGATGCTTCCCCTTTTTCGTGAAATTTCATCCTGTTAACAATGGATCTCCGTAAATTGTGCAAAATAACAATGAGTCACGAGCGGGCCCCGGCCGCGTGACGGTGTGGCATCTCGAACTCCCTACGTCTTTTGAAACCCCTCCATCAATGTTTTATGAATCAGGCCAACTAGGGCTTTGATAGCCGCGGTCCCATTTTCCTGCGGGGCTATCTACCTCTCACAGCCGCCCCCAACAATTGCACCGCCTGAGTGCAACCTTATTGTTGTGTTGTGTGTCGTGTGCGTCTGTGTAGACGTGTTCTTCACGTGAGCCCCTTTGGGGAGTTGAGGCGCAAAACCTGTTGAAGGAAAAAACTGCCGATTGCAGCATCGGCAATCCTATCAATAATAGCTGCTGCTGCTGCTGCTGCTGCTGTGGGAGGTGTGCCCGAACTGCCGCGCCGGAAGCTGTGACAGCTGTGAGGCGAGCGTGAGGACCAAAGCTACGTACCGTGGGGGGTTTAGTGCACTTTTGGGGGCTTTTTTGCGCTGTGGCTCGGGTTCACTCGCGCGAGTGACCCCCCAGTCCCTCTGTGGCCTTTAAGCGTGTACAACTGGAGCCCCTTTTTTTTTACAAATTTACTTGAAGTTAGTGTAGGGAGGGATTTGGGGGGCTCTTTTAAGGGGTTGTTAAGCCGTCGTGCTGTTTTGATGTGAAGCCCGTCGCCCCGGTGGCGTATCAGGTTATACTCGAGCCTGGTATAGATCAGTTTCGTGAGTTCGAATCCCCCCGAGTGCATACTCACTCGTATAAATTCGGAGACTTTTTCTTATGCACAAATTGGCTTGCGGAAAGCGCGAGAGCGTGAGTTAGCAACACTTGATAGAAAAATCGACGAGCAGTGGGATTGCTGAGCCCTATGCGTGATAAAATATTGAAGGCCAGAACCGGGGGGAAGAAGGGACGACACCTGTGACCACGACTTGTCCAGAAGCTGGAAAGTAGGAGTGTGTGAAGGAAAAAAAAGAAAGAGAAAAAAATGTGCGACAGGAAGAATCCGCAACGGAAGGGCAAAGCTATGCTGCGCCAAACAAAGCTCCTAAAAAATATTTTTTGCCTCGTGAGATACAGAGTCACTCCTAAACCCGTTGGCGAATGCGCGTATGGGGGTGTCCCCCCCCGAAGTACCGTTGATCTGAGGCATAGCGATAATCGGCTTGCCTCAAGCTTTCCCTAGACGTTTTTTGATTGGCTCAAGCTTTCCCTAGACGTTTTTTGATTGGCTCAAGCTTCCCCTAGACGTTTTTTTATTGGATCGCGGTCGTCGCTTTTAGGTCCGTATGATGAATGCCCCCCCCCCCAAAAAAAAAGAGTTGTTTCCACCCATCTGCATCCAGCGCAGCGCAGCCGGTGTCCGTCCTGATGCCTCATGGAGCTGAGAGAGGCGAGCTTTGTTATCACAAACTACGAGACGGAGGTAAACGCGCGTTGTAAATACAGCAAGGTGGTTTTGGCCATGCACTGCCAACCGCAATGAGCACGCGGGCAACAGAAACAAGACCATATGTGTAGCACGATCGAAGTATCACACGCAGCTTGCAAAGCTGACTTCTGATCAAGAATACATTTTTGGTCGATCTCACAGCTGAAGTGCATTTTTCATTTGTTATAATATGTATACAAGCCAGGATACCAGAAAATTTTGCAGGGAAGAAAAAGAAAAAAATAGATGGATGATGAGGAAAAAGAACAAACGAACAGGAACAAACAACAATTAATTGGAACGAGAGAGGGAAACAGCATGTCTTCACATTAAATCGTTTTTTTTTCTCCAACGTCATCATCAGTAGAACGCCCAGTCAGTGTTGACGCCGCGATTATTTATCCTGCGAGGGTGACATGGCCAAAAAAATATTTGCCGGCCTCGGGCTGCCTCTATTAATAGGAGCGAAAAAACTTGTATCGACCAATGACAGGCCTTCAATTTTTTCCATCGCATTCAGGCTTTTTCCCAGCGGAGGCGAAAAATAAATTGCGCCGCATTTTGCACGATCGGGTTGGACGTACTCCAAGACTCCAAGGCATGTCTGTCGTAGCAATTTTTCGTGCAAGAAATCGAAGATCTGACCTGGCTGTGTTCAACACTAAGTAGAATCTAGCGAAAAAAGTGGATCTTACACTAAAACCAAGTTTTTGAAGGAAATGACGTATATCTTGCTCATTTTTGCGCACGAAAGTCCAAATGTCTCTACACACGTGTTGTACATGCCCATCCCGATGTCTGACCCGCGAGGGGGGGGGGATGGGCGGGGACGCTTTTTTTTCGCTGAAAAAAATTGGGCTAAGGTGGTCCATATTTTCCGATAACCTTAACTGACGAAAAATCAGGCGAAAAAAAGTAAAAAAGAAAAAATAAGGTCGGGTGAGTTCTTCGCAAGGGCACACAGAAAAGACGTGTGCAAAACTTCACGGTCTGAATCGAAAAAACGGCGTGGATATTCGCCGGGAAATAAATTTGGGCTTTTTTAACGTGAACCAGCCTGTACGAGGGTGGCCCCCGGATCTGAGTTACGTCTTGGGAGGGAAAAGGAGATTGCACGAAGCACGCGTCGTCGCAAGCTTTCTGTAGGAGCTAGTTTGACCATAGCCTGCACCGGTTTTTTTCTGGGACTTCCCTCACGCGAGGAGCTCTATACCCCCCCCCCCCCAAAAAAAAAAAGTCGATTTTGAGAAGAAACGAAAATGAAATCCATGGCCTGAAGGGTATACCAAAAAAAAAAAAAGTTGCGATTTTTTACAAAATGAAAGACTTCAGGATATTCTACGATGATGGCCCCGCTTCCCTAAGAAAAACAAACAAACCAACAAACAAAATACAGCGATTTTGTTTAACGAACGTGTCATGGCGCTTCTCGACACACGAGGAAAGCCTCTTCTTAACGAACGTTTTTCTTCGAATTTTCTTCAGACATGTTCTTGTTTTGCCAAGGACTGTCATCGAATGCTAACGTGTACGCGGCAAGGAGGCACCGTGACATCAGGAGTTACATATTTGGTCCCCAAAACCAGCGAATTTCGCTGACGAGAAGTTGGGGGGGGGGGGGCGGGGGGGGGGGGCTACCGAAGAACGACTCGACATTTTAGATTTTTTATGACGATTTTTGGTTAAGGAACGGGCCCGTCACGTACAAAAATGATCTTGCCCCAGAAAATGGGATACCTACAACCTCTGTATCGTCGAACGCGCCACAAGCTGCAGTGCCAGCGCCTCTGACCAGAACCGAAACGACAACTGGTGTTGAGGCTTAGGTTGCCACAAGCTGTAGTGCCAGCGCCTCTGATCAGAACCGAAACGACAACTGATGTTGAGGCTTAGGTTTCTCATCGAAGAAATGGTGTACCCTGAGTCATCTAACGATGGAGGAGGTTACACTTTTTGGCTAGACGTTTTGCTGCGGTGAAGGTATTTAAGGTGTACCTCTTTTTGGTTTAACCGGTCGAGGTATTTCAGGTGTACCTTTTTTGGCTGATTTTTTTGTGAATGACGGAGCTCCTTAACCTTGCCTTAATCCAAAATCGTCGAAATTTCGTCAAAAAATAAAAATAAAAATTGCAAGATTCCTCGTTCTATAGCTATATAGGCCGAGTGATCTTTTTATCCGGTAGCAGTTTTTTTTTCTTCTCCGACATCAATGTTTCGGAGGTTCAGAAGGACGTGTCTTAAGCTCCTAATGTGGTGCACGCTTCTATCGTAGGACGCGTCGACACACGCTGCTAAATAATAGTATACGGTATAGGGGGTGCACCAACCATTGTTGTTTTTTTCCCCTGCAAGATTCTTGGCTTGATCAACCATTGATAAACTGCTCTATACCCCCCCCCCCTCCTCCACCCAAATAGCCGATTCTGAGCAAAACCGAAAAAGTGCAAGATCCAATGAAAAAACCTGTGGCCTAAGTAATTTAGCAAAACTAAGAACTAAATTCGGACGATTTTGGGTCACGATGGGTTAAGAAGCTCCGTCATCCAGACAACATTTTTGGTCAAAAAGAGGTATACCTTGATACCTCTATAGTTTTTTTGCAAAACTAATAATCAAATTTGGACGATTTTGGGTCAAGATGGGTTTAAGATCTCCGTCATCCAGACAACATGTTTGCCGAAAAGAGGTATACCTTGATGCCTCTATATGGTTTGCAAAACTAAAAACTAAAATTCGACGGTTATTGGTTTGAGATGGGTCAAAGATGTCCGTAATCCAGACAACATTTATTTGCCTAAAAGAGGTATACCTGGATACCTCTATATGGTTTGCAAAACTAAGAATTAAGTTTGGACGATTCTGGGTCCAGATGGGTTAAGGAGCTCCTATCATCCAGACAACATTTTGGTCAAAAAAAGGTACACCTTAATACCTCTATATAATTTTGCGAAACTAAGGACTAAATGTGGACGATTTTGGGTCAAGATGGGTTAAGGAGCTCCTATCATCCAGACAACATTTTGGTAAAAAAAAAGTACATCTTAATACCTCTATATAGTGTTGCAAAACTAAGAACTAAATGTGGACGATTTTTGGCTTAAGATGGGTTAAGGAGCTCCATCATCCAGACAACATTTTGGTCAAAAAGATGTATACCTTATTACCTCTAAATAATTTTGCAAAACTAAGAACTAAATGTGGACGATTTTGGGCTTAAGATGCGTTAAGGAGCTCCATCATCCGGACAACATTTTGGTCAAAAAAAGGTACACCTTAATACCTCTATATAATTTTGCAAAACTAAGAACTAAATTTGGACGATTTTAGGTTAACATGGGTTAAGATGGGCTAAGGAGCCCTGTTATCCAGACAAAATGTTCGCCAAAAAAAGGTACATCTGAACGCCCGTATCGAAAGCAGGCGTCGAGCGAGGGGCTTACCGGTTACCGTATACCAGGTAGTATTTTGATAATTTTACGAGTTGGTTCGTTTTAGGACTGGCGCATGTGCATACTCGTTGCAGTGTTGGGTCGGGTTTGCGCGAACGAATGAATGCTGTTATCTTCGAAGTAACGTTTAGGGTGAGATATTGAGCTCCCTTCGTGTAAGGAGCTCAGAAAAATCTCAAGAAAGGTCTTCTGCACCCCTCCCGTGGGATGACTCTCCCACACTAACTTCAGTACAAAATATCTGCCCAATTTCGTATCTCCGGGAACCCGTAAGTTTTTTTGCTTGGTTTCTTGTGGAGCATATTTCTTTACAAGAGAGGCCAGTAACTAGCTAGTTTACTGTTTTTTTTTTTAATCCATACTCTTTCAGAACTGCGAAACGTTGTACAGCCAGAGGGGTTTCCCCGATAGGGCGGTATCCCGATATACAAGCCGGTCAAAATCGCTTGGCGCGACTGGAGAAATTGCACTCAAAACCTGGAGTGAATAAGGCGGCTTCCCTCTATAAGGCGATGCGACTGGAGAATTGCACTATGAAACAACCCTGACTGGATAAGGTGAATAGTAGTGCGGCTTCCCCAACAAGGCGGTAATATTGCCCTCTTGCACTCTACCAACGCCTTACTTGGGAACCTCAACTGTACCTCACACCTATAGCAGGTGATATTTGTCCTAAAAAACGTGGGGGAAGTTCCGAAATGGCTGATGCCAGAGCTTTTCACGGACCAGGTTTAGTCAGGGTAAAATTCGGTTCCGACCCACGAGACTTGAAAACGTTCTGACCCGACCCGAGCCGACCCGACCCGTCCCGTGATATTCCGAATACCTCCTGACCCGACCCCACTCGACCCGCCAGGTTTAGATAACCCCCTCTGGCATGATCCGCGGGTCGGGTCATGACCCGTGAAAAGCGCTGGGCTTGATACTCTGCCAAAGACCCCTCTGCTATGACAGATGTAGCATTTCCCCCCCACTTTTTTTGTGAATTTCGTCACTCCTTAACCCACGTATGACTTTTTTTTTCGTCTGGGGCATTTTTTTTTTTCCGTTTTCCGTTTTTATACCTAAGATATGAGATTGTCCGTCGGGTTTGCGTTTCAAGCGTATTTTTCAAACAGACATTTGTTTGCCTTCTTAAGGCTCTCACTTGAGTAGATCCAAACAAAAAACATATCTCCCAAAAAAACGGATTTTGGGCAAAAACTGAAATGTGGCGCCCTAAGTACATGCAAAACAATAATTTTGCCAAAAAAAAAGATGGACGATTTTTAGTTGAGGAGCCCCGCCAGACCTAGAAAAAACTCTGGCCAAACAGAGGTGCATGCCTGAATGTCTCTCATCGTAGCAAGCGTTGAAATTTTTTCTTCGAAGCTCATCATGTTGGGAGCCTCAGAAAGAACGATGATCGGTGTGCGCACCTGTACCGTAGAAATGCGTAAAAAAAGCGGCTCCTCGTAAAAAGACGCTCACGCTTTTTTTGGGGGGGGAGGGGGGGGGTCCTTTCTTTGCCCATTTCTAGCTCCGAAAACTGCCCCACGCAAGTCCAAGCCACCCATCCATGTGTTCCCTCCAAGCCGGTGCGTCCCCGACAGTCCAGTTCAACCTCTCAACGTCTACGGAGGGTTAATGTTAATAAACATTAGCCCGACTGCCCACCCACCGGCCCACCTATCCACCCACCCACTCGCCCACCTGCCAGCCCACCTACCCACCTCTACCCACCCGTCCACCTACCCACCTACCCAGCTCCACCCACCCGCCCACCTACCCACATACCCACCTCTACCCACCTACCCGCCTACCCACCTACCCACCTCCACCCACCCGTCCACCTACCCACCTACCCACCTCCACCCACCCGCCCACCTACCCACCTACCCACCTACCCACCTCCACCCACCTACCCGCCTACCCACCTACCCACCTCCACCCACCCGCCCACCTACCCACATACCCACCTCCACCCACCTACCCGCCTACCCACCTACCCACCTCCACCCACCCGACCACCTACCCACCCCCACCCACCCGTCCACCTACCAACCTACCCACCTCCACCCACCCGCCCACCTACCTACCTACCCACCTCCACCCACCTACCCGCCTACCCACCTACCCATCTCCACCCACCCGCCCACCTACCCGCCTACCCACTTACCCACCTACCCCAAACCCAACCCAACCCAACCCAACCCAATCCGTTAAAACGTGCCCGCGCAGGCCCTCTGCGGAGCATCCGGCCCCACCATATTCTCCACTGCGGCTTCAGCACGGTACCGCTTTTCGGTCGACCGGTACGCCCTCCTGGCCAATGACGAGGAGCGCGACCAGCTCATCGACGGAACGAGATGCGGAGGCGCGATGGCGGGGCTCTCCTTCTACACCCTGGTAGAGCTAGCTCGAGAGATGCGGCACTTCAGCCTTGGGGTGGCGAGGACGATGGGCAGCGGCGATGTGCCCGGATTTACTGGCCGAGATGCCGTTGATTGGCTCATCAATAACGGGTGAGACGACTTACGCTACGAACGATAGAGGTTCGAACACTTTTTGGTTCAAACGTTTTCTGAATCGAACAATGAACTATATTAACCAATTATTCCAACTCCTAGAATGTTTCCTGTCCTAGTCTAACTCCAAGTGTTTTGTCGCCATGTCGGGACTGCGGTGCTAAACGGGTTATATCCCAAAATTTGTCGGAATTTCATTCCTTTTATGAAGTTATTGCGACAGCGTCAGCTGTGAGTTCGACGAATTTGGTGTCGAGTTCTTACTACGATAGCCCCCCCCCAACTTTTTTTTGACGAAATCGTCGGTTTCGAAACCTACTCCCGGCCGTATCCCCTGAAATACGGTGCCCCTTGCTCCCCCGACGTCATCGTTCGATAGTAGTAGTAGTGATAGTAGTAGTAGTAGTCCTTTGCAAACAAGAAAGTATTGTGGAGATCGTGTTTTCCACGCATCCTTCCTCGTGTCGAGCAGCCATGAACCATGACCATGAAACGTTCGTTCAAGAAAATCACTGTTTTTGGGGGGGGCGGGGCTATCGTAGAATCAGATCGGATAATTTTGTTGGGCATACGTGGGCCATATGGTATTGTCCGTCGGCGCTCACTGTTGTTTTCCCCTCCAATCGGTTCTTGGGAGAGGATTACAGCTCCTTCAAGCGATGAGCCTCGTAAAAAGGACAGAGCGCACCTCTGCCTTTGATACGCGTCGTGAGTACAAGTGAATCTGGTGACGCTGCTGCTCTTTGAAGATGCTGTAAGATGGTATGCGAGCTGTCGTCGTGAACTCGAGTTCAGGAGAAAACAGGAACTATCATCAAGTTGTGTGCGTGTTGGGAGTCGCGTTTAGGGCTATAGGGTTCTGGCTAGCGTTCACCATGTAGAGCGTTTTATCCCCAAATCCCTTCTCGCACTACTTGAACCACACGCCGCACACTCGGAAAATTTGATGTATTTTTTCCATACTTTATCCTACACATGGGTGCTTCTTTACATGGCCTGCACGTAAACGGCTCAGTATGTGTGACTACGGGACTCCTCTGCTAGGGCTAAGACTGCCCAATGCTACCGAAACACAACCGACAGAGTACCAGGTAGTCTAGTAAATCGCTATACCTGGAATACCATTGCAGCAACACGTCATGTACAGCAGGCACCGGCAGTATATAACCCTCCCCCCACGAAAGAACGGTTAAATCGACACACGACGCGTTTGAAAATACGTGTAAGTGTGGTGAGCTAAAGCTTTATTTTTCCCCATCCGCCGGAGGATGAAAGAAAGAAAAAAGGTATTGTTACGTAAACAAGAGACACTAGTTAAAAGCTTGATACTTCCTAGTAAATATTTAGGGGGGGGGGGGGGGTGGCCGTTCCCCCTGAAGTTGATAACCCGACCAGAAAGGGGGGGTCGTTGCCCCCGACGTTGAACACCGTAACCCCAGCGTATTGTATGGTGGGGTGACCTGTGCTTGGATGCTGTTGCTTGCGAAGAACCTAAGTGGGCTCGGTCGGTTTGTACGCTGTGTTTGGAAAGACATTCGGCCGGATCGAGACGCTGTGACTTGGAAAGACTCTTAGGTTGAATGCGCCGCAGAGTATTCCCCTCAGCCAACCAGAGTGCGTAGATAGCTACTGTAGGAAGTGCTGTCTGCCTTTAAATACTACCCAGTACCGTTTGATATTTAGCATAGTTTTCGTTAGCCCTGGGAGGGATTACTCACCAGGTTGCACTTTCAGCATTGCTCGAAATCGGTTTTTGTTCCTTCCCATCTTCGAGGAACAAGACATGTGGTATCATAAAAGCGGGGGGGGGGCGTAGTGTAATGCAATGTAATTACCTGGTAATTGTTTTTTGCTTTTTTTTACGAGGGTTTTAGTAATTTTCTTACTTCGCAAACTAAAGAACAAAGAGGGGCGCCATCAATCTATAAGATTCTTGGTGTAAATTTGCCTCAATCAAAGGCTGCTCGTATAAACTTGCCTATGGCAGAATGTCTAGTACTTATTCTGGTATATACTTTGACTGTCTATTAATAGTACGTATTCTGGTATATATTTGAAGGAAAAATGGAAAAATACACTTCAGTTGTGAGACAGACCAAAAAGGATCTAGATCAACACTCATCTTTCCAAGCTGCGTGTGCATACATCATAAGAAAAATAAAAATACACTCCAGCTGTGAGATCGAAGATTTCGTCGAAACCCATCCTTGCAAGGTGCGTGTGATGCTCTGATCGCGCGTAGTACTGTGTGTGTGTCCTCATTAAGTATATAGGTCGGCGACTCCCCTTGGAACTACAGTGAAGCTATCAGGGTCAACAGGGTGATGTTAGTCAGTCTGTGCGCGGAAACTATAAAACCTGTTTTTGAGGGGGACTAAATCTGACGGCTGTGGAAGGAATGCATCAGTTTATGGTGTATATCCTGTAGTTACTTAGTTATAGTATGACCGGTGTGGGGAGGGGGTCGGGTACAGGGGGGATAGGTCGCATAAATGAATAGGCGCTTACTGCAGGCGTAACGCTATACTAATAGCAGATCATGGTGGGGGCGGTGGGGAAGGGGGGGGGGGGGGGGGTTACTTGAAACTTGAAGACCATATAAACGAATTGGAGCTACTGCATGGGTGGCTCGGAAGGTACTCGGACGGTAAAGAGTATGTATTTATATTACTATCGGCTAACTGCACCCACATGGAAAATCGCAAATCGTTCATTTTGTAGCTATCATTTTGGGACTCAAGACCCAAACACGAAACAGCAAGACGTACAGCATGGAGGGGGGGCGGTGGCGAACTTTATTTTTAATTCATACCACTTCGAGACGTTACCTCGTAGTTCATTTCCATGTTCGAGGGGGAGACGATATCGGACGCGTGCTGCGATGACTTTTAGGTGGCAGTTTTTTCGGTGATTTTTTTGTTTTTTTACGAACGGTGCTCCTTAGCCCCGACAACTTCTTTTTTTTAATCCTTTTTTTTTTCTTTGTGAAACGTTTTCGTTTTTATACCTATATAGCACCTGCTGCTATATATATTCACAGCTGTCAGATTTTGTCCCCCTCAGAAACGGGTTGTATAGTGTCCGCGTACAGATTGATTGGCATCGCCCTGTTGAGCCTGGTGCAAGCTACACTACTGTAGTTCCAAGGGGAGTGGCCGACCTATATCCTTAATGAGGACACACACAGTAATACGCGCGATCGGAGCAATTACACACAGCTTGAAGCAAAGATGAGTTTCGACGAAATCTTCGATCTCACAGCTGGAGTGTATCTTCATTTTTATAATCTATAGGCCATGAGATTTGTTCCTCGACTTGCGCGATACATATATATATTTAAGAGCTCCTCATGTGTGAGGGGCCTCTTTTCAGGGAAAAAAAAAGGTCACCTCTATGGCAGGGTGAGTCATCGCGCGATAACTGTTTTCCGTTTCTCTTAGCAAAACCCCTTCAACCAAACCACCAAGGCTACCTCCCATAGAGGTACAGTACCTTTTTCTGGCTGTTTTTTTCTCCGAAACGACGAGGCTCCTCAACGCCTTTGCAACTGGTAACCTGTTTTCTTCGGAAAAATTACTTGGAATTAGTATAGGAAGGAGTTTTCGCGCTCTAAAGGGGTTAAGCTACTAATAAAATCGTTGTGGTCCTCGGTCAAGGGACTGTTCATCTGGTGCAACTTTTATTTTTGTCCAAGTCAGTGCTTTACACAGACCTCCCCCACCGCATCACGCGTTTATGCGTCCAACCAACCGCCCTTCCTTGCCGCACCCTCGCTTCTTTGTGCATGTAGACCGGACAGCGTCGTGGCTGGGACTAGGGAAGGGTCGGTCGCGACGTTAAGCGCTATGGTCCGGGTTGGTATTTTCGCGGATGCGGCCGAGCGAGGTAACTTTGGGGACGGGGGGGCGACCACACGGTTCTGCTTCGCGCAAGACGTCTTTTTGGCGGCCGCACGAGCCTCGTTCAGGTAAGGGGCGGGCACGCTTTTCGTACACGATTCATGAAAATTTTCACGCCTCGGACAGGCTATGGTCTGAATCATCGTATAGATCATACTCCGTATAAGTCATGTAGATCATACAAATCATACAGATAATATTGATAATATTAGTCATATGGATCGTATAGACCATGTAGGTCTTATATAGATCATATACCTGGTATATGATCTAGATCATTTAGATCATCTACAATGGTTGATCCTGTATCTGCCGTTATTAGATGTTGTGCAGGAACTGTATATAGAGAGTACAGATCCAACCCTGGAAGCATTACAGAAGCATTACAGTAGCTAGATCATGCCGATTGTACGGCTCCTACTTTGGTAACATGAGTGAGCTAGATCATGCAGATGTTCCTCTTGAAATATTCAGATCATCAAGTAGGTGAAAATCGGTGATCTATCTGTCCGACGTGTGAAATGTTGTGATCAGATCAGATCGATCTTTTCGCACGTCGAATCTACATCATGATCTGTCTGACCCAGATCGTACAGATTATCAGTTTACGTATAGATCATGCGCATCACTACGGATCATCGTGTGGAAATGTGCGCAGATCACGCAGTTCACAACCAACTCATACCCATGGACTCGTAATTTTTGGGTCAAGAACGTGCTATTTTTTTTGCGTTTTTGTTTGAAGATACCCTGACGATAGTCCAAGTGTACCTGACTACGGTGGGTGCACTGCTGTGTAACACCCCCCCCCCCCTCAGAAAATACGCCGGCAGGGTATACGAAACCGCCGGACACGACAACCAGGTCATACCCATGGACTCGCAACTTTTTTCTTTTGTCACGAATCGTGTTTTTTTTTTTTTGCGTTTGTTAGACGCGACCCTAAGCATTTGCTTCGAGAATTATTAACACAATTCGATGCGAGTCGGCGAGAGAAGAATCATCTGGAGTGTTCCCGCGTTAAGCATGAAGGCGCGTGTACCGTAATGGAGAGGGAGAAGAGTCTGCTCAGTGGCCCCTCCCGGGTGTGAGGCGCGTCTACAGAAGGAGAAGGAGAAAGGGAAAGTGCGACGATACTAGAAGGGACGAGCAGGAAATAAATAAAAAATGTATCTAACTAATTGCATTGCTGTGTAACCCCCCCCCCCCCTCCCCCCCTCAGGAGACACACCGGAGAGACGTACAAACCCACGGGACACCACAAGCGAGTCAAATCAATGGACGAAACCAAATGCGTCGCCGACGACATGCAAGACCCGGACGTTTCGGGACGCACTCTGCCCAGCTACTACTCTAACGAGTCGCTCGGATCCTCCTCGTGGTCACGACGTTCCTGAGCCTTCGCTCTGCAACACAGCAGTAAAAGGTCCCTCTATAGTGCCGCGTGAGTACTACCGGTTAGCAGTAAAGGCCCCTCTATAGTGCGGAGTGAGTGAGTGCCGGTTAGCAGTAAAGGTCCTTCTTGAGTGCCGAGTGAGTAGTGCCGGTTAGCAGTAAAGTTCCCTCCATAGTGCCAAGTGAGTAGTGCCGGTTAGCAGTAAAGGTCCCTCTATAGTGCTGAGTGAGTAGTGCCGGTTAGCAGTAAAGGTTCTTTTATACTGCCGCGTGAGCAGTGCCGGATTCCTTTACTGTGCTGGTATTTTTGGCTGGCATGTAGCGGCCCTATGGGGGACCACCGCCGTTCTACTTCAAAGGCCACCTAATAAGAAACAGGGCAATAAGAAAGACAGGCTGATATTCACAGGAAAACAACCAAAAGATTTCGACGATTTTGCGTTAATCCCTTTTAAGGCCCCAAAACCCGGTCCTGCACTAATTCCAAGAAATATGTCCGGCAAAACGGGTTTTTAGTTGTACAGGCGTTAAGGAGCCCCGTTATGCAGAGTTTTTTTTTCAGCCAAAAAGCGGTATCGCTCTATGTCGTTGCACGCGTCAGCTCTCTTGTAGGCTACGACGGTATGGGTATACCGTTTTTTGGCATTGCAACCTCGTTTTTGTTTGCCGACGAATTACGTGGAAGCAAAAGCATGTGGTCCGTTTTGCTCGTGAGGGTTAATGAACGCAACGGTCTTGTTTTTACGTAAAACTGACTCTTTTACATACCCCGCTAGCATATAGCTAGACAGGGGGGTCTGCGGCAGGTATGTTGATGCGTGATGCCTTCTGCAACGGTGCAATGGGCTATTGATAAGAATACCCGTCCATAGACTTTTAGTTTTCGCATTTTTTTTGTTTGAGAAGTTTTTTTTTGGAAAGTTTTTTTTTTTTTTTTTTTTTTTTTTCTTCCTTTTGCAGAGAAAGGAGCTTGTTGCGCGCGGTCACCCGAGTAGCCGCAGACGAAGCACATGCCAATAAACAACGCCACGAATCTGCTGTAGGGAGTGGCCGACCGGCGGTAGCGGCGCCGGCTTGCGCTGCCTCTCCGCTGCCACGGAAGCCGAAGGGTCTGCCAGCTAGCGCTGGGTTGCGAATGCCATGAAGTTAAACATCAACGCACGGCATGTATGAAAATACGTGGAAAAGTTTGGTGGCGTTAAGCTTTGTGTTTACCCATTCGCCGGTGGATTTTTTTAACCCCCCCCCTCCCCCGCCATGAAAAAACAAGTACGTGCGAAACCCAGTAGTATACCCCAGTACGTTGCCGCTAGCTCCCGCCGCCCCTCGGTGGAGTAGGTAGTAGACTCGTGACCGTTCACATCTGGGGCAAATGAGATCTCTGTTGATACGTAAATGTCTTCCAGGGCAGATATATCCTTGGTTTATATATATATACGATCTGCATGGCCTATAGATCATGTTTCCTGGTGGGAACCGTGTGATCTGCACGATCTAGCACGCGTTTTCCTTGGGTTGGATCTGAGCACAGATGGGAACCGTGTGATCTGCACGATCTAGCACGCGTTTTCCTGGGTTGGATCTGCACTGCACAGAAAAGATCCTCGTACCATTACGACAGATACAGGATCTAGAGGATATAGATGATCTAAGTCGATCGAGGTCCCTGTTTTTTTTGTGCGGTAGGTGGGTGGGATTCAGGGTCCTCGGTTCTCGGTTGTGATTTTGTGTTGTTGTTTTCTTACGGTTTTTCGGGTACTTTGCGGTATTCGAGCGATTTCCCGGTTGCGCTTTTTGTTTTGTTTTGCTTTTATTTTGTTTTTATTTTTGTCGTGTTAAGGTGATTTTTTGTTGAGCGAATGTTCCTGTTTTCACTTCTTCGTTTTGGTTGTGGTGGCTTGTGGGCACTACTACTAGTCGAGAAAAAAAACGCGAGTATTACAAGGTCTTTTTTCCGAGTGCGGCACGGTGGAATGGCCACACGTGGGCAAGTATTTCGTACCTGGCTCAAATCGCCGCCAGACAGGGTGAAATATTTGTCAGGGAGGGGGAGGGGGGGGGCTGATTTTGAGTCCCCGGACCCGAGTCGCGCCGAGCGAAGAACGTCATCAATACCTGGTACCAGGTATGTAGCAAGGCGCATACACGCTGGGGGGGGAAGCGGGAGGGGAGTCCTGTGTTTGCCCTCGAGTCCTAGTCACGGCGAAACAAGGGCAACACCTTGAAGCTAGCTCTTAGCTAAGGCCAAAGGAATGAGCACAGGCGTATCATAGTTTATACATGTGTATAGTCTACTTGTATACCAGGCACCTGGTACAAGCATCATACATACGAAACCGGCGCCCCCGGTGGTCTATTGATAGTGGTTGACCTAGCGACCACAGAGGTTGATTTCTCGAGGTCAAATCTCCCCAAGGGATATGTTTTTGTGCAAAGGTCGGCGCACAGAAAGCGCCTAGGGTGTTTATGCACATTTCGACGCGAGTCAGAGAGGGGGAGGGGGAATGCTGAACCGTGCTATAGTAGCGATAAAAACTAAGGCATGTGCACCGTAGTGCGGGGAGGGTGAGGAGTGCCTGCTGTGTGACCCCAGGCCCGAGTAGCGAAAAAGAAGGGAGCAAGGAATCGTGCAAAAATGTTGACACGCAGAAAGCGCGTAGCGTGTGTATGCACAAATAGGATGATGCGAGTCGACGAGGGAACAAGGACGCTGAACCGTGTGCTTGTGGTAAACTGAAGGCAGGCGTCGTAGCGGGGAAGGGAGGGGGTGCCTGCTGTGTGACCCCGGATTTTGAGTTACGAAAGGAGGGAGCTAGAAAGTCCCCCCCCCCCAAGGGACTTTTTCTTGTGCAAAATTGACCCCCAGAAAGCGCCTACGATAGCGTGAGAATGCACAAATAAGACGCGAGTCGAGGAGGGAAGATAAAATGCTCAACCTTTCTCGCGAGAAAAAAGAAGGCACACCCCGTGATGGGGAAGGGAACGAGGGGGAGGGGGGGGGAGGAGAGGTGCCCGCTGTGTGGCCCCAGGTCTGCGCTACGAAAAAGGAGGCAACTGGAAGCCCCCCCCCCCCCCCCGCCAAGGGTCTTTTTCTCGTGCAAAAATTGGGATGGAAGAGGCTAGGTTGGCGTGTGAATGCACAAGTCGACGCGAGTCAAGCGAGGGAAGAAGATGGTGAACCGTTTTTGCGCTAAAAACTAGAAGTTGTGCGCTATGTGTAGTGGAGACCGGGCAGGTGCCTGCTATTTAAACCCGGATCTGAGTTACGAAAACGGAGGGAGGTAGAGAAAAAAAGTCTTCAAAGAGGATGGATCTTAGAGATGGAAAAGATAAAATACTAGTATAAAACCCGTGTAATGTGCGAGTATCTTGCGGGGGGCGCGGGGGGGTGGGGCGTACTCATTTGTTGCTATGCCTTAGTAATTTGACCATTGACAACGCGTCCCTTTCGAGACGGAGCACCGTTCCTACTCGTAGTAGAGACTCCTCCAAATTTTTGGGCGCTCATTACGCTTCTTCCATATATTTCGGCGGGGGCGGGGGGCGAGGTACATTTTCGTTGATAGTCTCGAATGTAGTGTATGTAGTCAGACTTGTTTGTGTATGTGTGTTGTATTTAACCTATGACAGCTCCCTTTTTTGTTTCGCACTTGTGTATTCCCCTTCGACATTCTTATGTTTCCCGTTGATAGAGATAGACTGCGCCCACGCCAAGAGGGTGCCCGAGGGATGAGTGTAAGCAGCGTTGCACATAAGGATTCGGTAGTTGCGTACATGCACCTGCGCGCACATGTACATGCCCATAGCCTACATTTGTGCGCTTGAGGGAAAAAATGCCAGGAGAGAGACCCTTTTTTTTTGTGGCGCATTTTTTTTTCCGGGGCGCCTCAGGGCCTCTGTTGGCCATATTATATACCTGGTACTGTCTTTTTACCCGTATTTTTCAGTTTTTTTCAAGAACCATCCGATCAAGGCTATGCTAGGGGGGGCATTTTTCGGGGGGAAATAGCAGCGGCTCGGGGTCGCTCGCGCGAGAGACCCCCCCCCCCTGTTCCGTCTGCGGTCTTATGCTTTCTTGCTGCTTTATTTAAACTGTGCGATTTGAATCCGCCGCTACGGAATGGTAAGCTACGCTGCTGCTGCGGCAAAACGAAAAAAAAAAACGCCTAAAGTTTGTGTGTGTGTTTGTTTGTTTTTTTCCCCGTGCGAGGTAGACAACGAGTTGAGGAGGTCGAGTGGCTCAAATCCAGTAGTATCGAAGATGGGGGGGTAGATCATAACATGTACCCCCAACCGTACCCTACCGTACCCTACCGTACCGTACCGTATGCAGTGTTGGCCATCCTGAGGGTCGGGGCATCGCAGGCTCCGATCAAACCAATCAGCTACTACAACAGCAGCCACACGCGATTATAGTTGCAGGCTGCTGCTGCTAGGGGGCTGGACTGCTGCTGGGCGGCAGGATCGTAGCGTGGTGCTCTGTGCAACCACAGGGAAAGTACGTGTACCATTTACGAGCAGCGGCTCGGGTTTAAGGGGGTTTCCAAAACCCAGCGGGGCGTGTCGGGCCGGGCCAGGAGGTGTTCGATATCTCACGAGTCGGGTCGGGTCGGGTCGGGGGTCGGCAGCTTCAAAAATATCACGGGTCGGGCAGGGTCACCCTGAACCAAACCGACCCGACCCGACCCGACCCGCGAGGAAAGACAAGACCCGTGAACGAAATAATCTGGTATTTTTGGACGCGTCTAGGCTTCTTTTGGCCATATTTTTTCCCCTGGACTTGAGTGTAGAGGGGCGGTGAGACGGGGGGTCAGGCCGCGGTCTCCTATAATGTGAAGGCTTTGCATGGGAGGGCGTGGGCTCGAGTACGAGTAGCTTTTTACGCCTGAGCGTTTTCGGGTTCAAAACTTTTTTTGTATGAATATATGGCGAATCTGATGCCCCGCCTTCGATTTTTCATGTGTATCTTTTTTTTTGTTTTACCCTCTCGCGTGTGGGACCTATTTCGTCGCACTTCACTGTTTATCTGTGTGGCGCAGGGGTGCAGCAATCAGTGGGCCCTCAATTGTGGCGTCCCCGAGGGATAAAAAACGGCCGTTTTTTCGGGATAAATCAACAATAATACCGTTTGTTCGGGATGAAAAAACACCAGAGGCGCACCTTTTTTCGGGATAAAAAAGTACCGTTTAATAATCGGGATTAAATAAACGATGCTGTTCGGGCTAAGTACGTTGAGGCTACGGTGTCAGAGGGGGGTCACTTTCGGGACCTTTTCTTTGTTGTGGCGAAGCCCTCGGGGTCACTCGCGCGAGTGATCCCCCGTTGACTCCCCTGTTCAAATACGGTCTTAAGCTTCGGTGCTGTTCTATTTGCTTAGATATGAACCCGCAATGTAATGGTAAGCTGCAGCGCTGCACCAAGAAGCAATCGCTAAAGGCGCGTGCTACGATAGAGAGGTGTGCACCGCTTTTTTTCTGAGGTTGTTCCTCAATTTCGGGAGCTTAAGACGACCTCTCCCAAGAGTGCAAACTGATCTGGAGGAAAATAAAAACTGCTATGATACCGGCTGAAAAATCCCATATGTGGATGGTCTGAGGTACACAACGAGAATAATAAAAACAAAAAATGTCGTATTTCGACCAACACTACGGTAGAGGGGTGGGTCCCTTTACCCCCTTTTGGCCACTTTTGTTTCAGTGGCTCGGTGTCACTCGCGCAGAGTAACCCCCCCTTCCCTTCCGGTCACAGGCTTTCGCGTGCTGCTTAACATTCTCGATAACAACACGAAATGGGATGGTTGGCTATATTGCAACAAAAAAAACAACGAATGAACGAACGTGCGTTTTTTGCAGTGAGGTACAGAGTCACTCGCGCGAGTGGCTCAAACCAAGTAGTCAAAATTCGGGGTACTCCGCGCTACCGTAGCCTTCATCTTTCCGAGACGATTTTGGGTTAAGTTTTAGCCCCCCCCAAAACCAGCGATTTTGTTGAACGAACGAACGTTTCATGGCTGCTCGACACAAGGAAGGATTCAATTGCAAACAAAGTATCCGTACTTCGAAGTTTATTTTCTTGTGTGCAAAGGCCTATCGATCGATGACGTCGGAGAGAGTGTCGAGGGACACCGTACTTCAGGAAATATGACCGGGAGTTGGTTTTGAAACCGGCGATTTCGTTGAAGAAAAGTTAAGGGGGGGCTACCGTATTAAGACTCCGACGATTTGGAGTTAAGGAGCGCGCCGTCATCCAGAAACCATTTCAGACGAAAAATGCTACATCTTGTACCTCTATCGTAGCCCGCGCCTTGAAGTATTTTGTCCGTGAGAGGGTAAAGAGGTGCTCGTGCACCTCAATTGAGACGCGTCAGAAAAAAACGGTACGCCCCTACTCTCCAAACTGTATTTGACGCGTGCTACGATAGAGAGGGAGGTGTTAAGGTATACTTATTTTGTCGGAAATGGTTTCTGAATGACAGGGCTCCTTAACCTACTAATACTATGGAGTCTTACTACGGTAGCCCCCCCAACGTTTCTTTAACGAAATCGCTGGTTTTGAAACCAGCCCACGGCCGTATCTCCTGAAATACGATACCTTTCGCCACCCCGACGTCATCGGTCGATAGTCCTTCGCGAACAAGAAAATATGTGAAGATATACTTTTCATAGCATCCTTTCTTGTATCGAGCAGCCACGAAACGTTCGTTAAAGAACGGCTGGTTTGGGGGGGGGCTATCGTAGAATCTGTCTATTGTCGGGGGAAAAAAAATAGTAGAAGTCCTCATTTTTTTTGCATGATTCTCGAGTTCTATACCTTAGCCATGGGATTTTTCATCCGGCAGTGCAGTTTTATTTTCTCCAGATCAGTTTTTGTTGGGAGAGGTCTTAAGCTCCCAAATTGAGGGGTAGTATTAGAAAAAAAGTGGTGTACACACCTCTATCGTAGCACGCGTCATTTTGTACATGTACCTGGTACAACAGTGGATATCCCTCTATATGCCGGTTGAGTAGTGCCGGTTGCCAGCTAAAGTGCCTGTGAAATCGCTTGGCACAGACGGGAACAACAAATAGTGACGGTTTGCGGAGTAGTGCCGGTTGCCGCTATAGTGCCGGTGTTTCCCTCTATAGTGCACATACCGGCACTACACAGGGACCACTACTGCTGTATAGACCCATGCCACACGCTTGGGGTGAAGCAGATTCTAAGCTTATTACGAGGAGCTCAAAATCTCCCCCGAAATATGACTTCGAAGACATTCGTTCGCGCAACCTGATCAACATTTCTATGCGCCACGACACCGGCCCTATTGGGCATAGGGTTACTACAGAGAGATACTAGAGAACATAGCCCTAACACAAATGTACTCGTGTACTCGTACAAAAAACAAAATACTAGTCGACAGTTCCACACTTGACTAACTCAAACGGTCACAACCGCTTGGCCCGAAGAGTGTAACCTCTACCGCGGGCTTAGTCATATCACGACAGGGCTAACTAAGGCAAGACAAGGATTTTTGTAGGCAAGAATCATACATGTATGATATGCCCAACACTTGCTCTGATCCCTTTTGCTACTGCGAAGCCTTATCCCACACAAAACCCAGACCATTTCGCAGAGCTTTCCACGGGTCACAGTTCCTATGGTAACGACAGCGCGAGCTGTACCATCGGCGCTGCGAAGGCTTTCAAAACTCACGGGTCGGGTCGGGTCGGGTCGGGTCGGGCTGGTGTTGTTCGGCTTCTGACGAGGTCGGGTCGAGTCGGGTCAGGAGGTTGCTGGTGTTGTTCGGCTTCTGACGAGGTCGGGTCGAGTCGGGTCAGGAGGTTTTTCAAATATTACGGGTCGAGCCGGGTCACCCAGACCCGATCCGACCCGCCAGAAGCGATCTGACCCGTGAAAAAAAAACTGGTAATTTGTCCCCCCAAAAAGGTGGTTGTAGTCCTAGAGGAGTCAACTAAGGAAAGGCTTACTTGGCAAGGCTTGTTTAAGCTTGGCAAGGCTTGTTTAAGGCGAAGCTACACATAATAGATACCCCCAAGTCCTGCTTAACTAAGATAAACTCGTTGCTGAACGCAAGGATACACTAAGACACGCTCCGGAGAGACGTCAGTACTTGCGTTTCCCGAGAAGTGGGCGTCTCTCGCCGTCATCGCCCCCTCCCCCTTCCCCCCCTCCCTCCACCGGTGCTGCTTTGGGCGTCGCCGCCCAGCAGCAGCAGCAGGCCTGGCAAGGCAAGGCGTACTTTAGTGAGCTTGCTGAACTAAGGCAAGACAAGGCGTAGGCGTAGTTTGTTTAAGGCTACATGTATTATATCCCCCAGAGAGACATCAACACTTGAGTTTCCCCAGCGGTGGGTGTTTCTCGTCGGCCTCGCTCCCCCCCCTTCCCCCTCCCCCCTCTATCCGCACCGCTTTCGCTTCCCCCTCGCCGCCCATTCCCACCAATACCACCACCGTACGGAGACGTCCTACGTTCGTTTCGTCTTCGCCTCACATCGTCTCGACGCTGCTGCCCGACGGAATATCTACCGACCGTTCTACCACCCCTGCTGCCGTGGTCGCTGCTGTTGCTGTTGCTGCTGGTGTTCCTGTTGTTGCTGCTGCTGATGTTGCTGCTGCTGCTGCTGCTGTTGTTGTTGTTGTTGTTGTTGTTGTTGTTGTTGTTGTTGTCGCTTCTGTCGATGCAAGATGTGCTTGCCGCGATAACGTTTGGTGGCAATGTCATTGTTTCATCGCCGTCGATCGTTTGGGGACAGCAGCCAGTTTCTCCTCCTCCTGCTGCTGGTGCTGCTCCTGCCTCTCTTCCCGCCGCTGCTGCTGCTGCTGCTGCTGCTGCTGTTGCGGGCCGGGCACCAGTTATATCATTGTCGCCCTCCCCGTCAAGACCCTCGTCTATGAGCGCAGCCAGAGCCCCCAACGATGGATTTGCCCACACGTCTCGAGGCATAGTGGTCATAAACAAGGCAGGCATATCATTGTCGTCACCCTCCTCTGCTACCTGTCCGTCTACCCTATCCCCTTCTACCCTATCTGCACTGTTTCCTTGGGAAACTCCTTGTTGAGAAACCCCTTCTTGGGAAACGCCTTGTTGGGAAACCCCTTGAGAAACGCCCTGGGAAACCCCTTGGGACATGTCATTGTCTTCAGCAGATTCTACGTCCATCGTGCCACCCCTCCCTGCTAAACTTCAAGTTAGTCGAACGTGCCGGCAACTCCACGCGCCAAAATACCTGAGAATTACGGATACAGAGCAGAGAGGCGGTGTTTTGACGTGGAAATGTACCGATGAACCGCAGACTAAACATAGTATAAGGTCGGGTATCAGGCAATACCGAGAATAGACCTCAACACAGGACCGGTGTGCATTTTTTTCTTGCCGGTCGTTGGCCTTATTGATCGAGGCTGGCCTTTCAGCCGCCAGTGTTTCTGGAAACACGCCATCAGAACCCGCTGCGGGGCAGTGCGACTAGCCCTGCCGACCTCGAGCCCCCCTAAGGTTGCAGCTAGGGATAGGGTTAGGGGTGGGGTTAGGTCTGGGGCCGGGTTGGCCTGGGCCGACATGCAAGGTTGAAGGTTACCATAACGGCCTGCAGGGAGTTTTTTGCAGGCCCGTTCTGTATTTCGGGGAGGCCCGATACGAACAGCAGGATGGTGCAGTCGCCTTCAACGCAAGTACAACAACCGGTAGCAATAGCCACCTATCCGGTAATTCGTACCAGGCGCCTGGGGTAAGGAAGTGGGCTATGGAGTACTAGGTATTCTGGTTGGACAGGGGTGCAGAATGTACCCACACCCGTGGCAAGTCGTAGTCTACTTTACGAGTACCGCATCTGCGTGGATAGCAGAAAGCAGAAAATAAAAAAGGAGTCCATCTGCAAAGTTCGTCAGAGTATCAGCACTAGTCTTTGTGAATGACTCAGTGCCTGAAGTAGCTACAGCTGAAAATGACGGAGTGCCTGCCAGTACCTGGAATAATTCAACCTGAAAATGACTGGGGACCTGCCAGTACCTGGAGTACTTTAAGCTAGCCGGTCGCCCCGGGGGCGTATCAGGTTATCCTCGAGCCTGGTATAGGTCAGTTTCGTGAGTTCGAATCCCCCCGAGTGCATACTCGTATAAATTCGTTGGGACTTTTTCTTGTGCACAAATCGACTTGCAGAAAGCGCGAGAGCGTGAGATAGCAACAACACTCGATGTAATCGACGAGCAGTGGGATTGCTGAACCCTATGCGCGATAAAAATTGAAGGCGAGAACCGGGTGGAAGAAGGGACGACACCTGTGACCACGGCTTGTCCAGAAGCTGGGAAGTGGATGTGTGTGAAAAAAAAAAAGTTGAAGAAGACAGATTACTTGCCAGCGCCTGCAGCACTTCGAGCTCAAAATGACTGAGTACTTGACAGCACCTGGAGTACTTCAAGCTGAAATGACCGAGTACTTACCAGTGCCTGGAGTACTTAAAGCTCAACTTGACTTGAGCAAATACCAGTACCTAGAGTACTTGAAGCTGAAAAGTACTGAGTACCTGCCAGTACCTAGAGTACTGGAAGCTGAAAAGTACTGAGTACCTGCCAGTACCTAGAGTACTGGAAGTTGAAAAGTACTGAGTACCTGCCAGTACTTAGAGTACTGGAAGTTGAAAAGTACTGAGTACCTGCCAGTACCTAGAGTACTGGAAGTTGAAAAGTACTGAGTACCTGCCAGTACCTAGTGTACTGGAAGCTGAAAAGTACTGAGTACCTGCCAGTACTTAGAGTACTGGAAGCTGAAAAGTACTGAGTACCTGCCAGTACCTAGAGTACTGGAAGTTGAAAAGTACTGAGTACCTGCCAGTACCTGGAGTACATGGAGCTGAAAAGTATTCAGTACCTGACAGTACCTGGAGTACTTGGAGCTGACAAGTTCTGAGTATCTGCCAGTACCTAGAGTATCGCGACCCAGTACCTAGAGTATCGCGACCCAAAACGACCGGTGCTGATTGGTGCAGGTACTCGGACGACCTTTGTACATCTGTAAAGAAACGCCACCGGAATATCACGCAGCTTGCAAAAACGGGTATCGGCCCTTAACCCCTTTTAGGCACCGCAGTTCCGACATGAGGAAAAAACACTTGGAATTAGAATAGGATAAGTTTAGAAGTTGGAAATCGAGGAAAAAATACAAGAGCACTGAAGTCATTCTAAAAATCAAATCTTTGTTTTTTTCAGTTGCAACACTATTTATGGTATAATTTCGACCTTTCATGACTCCCTACCGACAACGGCATTGCTTCGGTTCTAACGCTCTGACCATCTCTCTCACGGCAGTTTTAGACAGCGGTGGTTATAGGCAACCTTTTTGCCTCAGGCGTCGGATCGATTTGACGCGTTTTTCATCACGATCGGCGCCTCTTACTAAAAACCGCCTCCCCATACCTCTGCTATCCGTGGACGAATTTGAAAATAACAGTTTCTCAGGCTGCTGATAATGTTTTAACTCAATTTTTGACGACAATGCCGAGCAATAGTAGGCGAACCTACCTCTGGGCCTCTAGTTCGAGAGCCCATAGCGTCCTACGCGGCCGCGGCAGAGTGTGCATACCAAAAACGGGAGCTCCAGAATGATCAACATTTTCTTGATGCTGGGCAATTTCGCTTCGAAATGCACTGACAGCAATGCCTGCCCTCCCTTGCAGATTCAAGGCCTCGAACGCCTCTTAGAGACCGTAACGAACATGCCATACGTTGGTCGGGAGGGAGATGGTCTGGGGCCTAGTAAGGGAGCTATGCCATGTTCGTTACGCTGTCGTGGTATGTCGTTACCGTGCCTGGTTATTGTACGGTCCAGGCAGGAAATATTTTCAAACATCCCCCAGCACCAACGTGCCAACGTGCACTTGGCTCAGGGTAGGGGTGTCTGATCTGACATCCGAAAGTACGTCTAAAGAGCTAATCCCCAATCGGTCATCCGTGAAGCAACTGGTTTTTATTTCGAGTGCGGTTTACATTTCCATCGTCCATGAACCAGAAAAGCTTGATACCTTTGTTTCGTGGGGCATAGTTTTCACAACTCGATTACGACGACGGATTCGGGGAGCTTTCGGAGGTTCCAACATCAGCATTTATGTTCGTCATCAGATGCATATATAAGTTGACGGAGATATCGGCATAAAACAGAGTTTGTGAAGCCATCTCGGTACTTTTCTTCGCGGAGATTCTACTTCACGATCTGACAAAAAAAGAGCGGAAAACAATTCCCTTTGTCTTGCTCCAGGTCAGCCAACTTTTTGGGTTGTTGCAAAACGAAATTGGGCGATACTTTCAGGGGTTTTCACGGGTCATGACCCGACCCGCGGGTCGGGTCAAGGGGTGTTCAAAATCTCGCGGGTCGGTTCGTATCGGGTCAAGAGGTTTCAAAATCTCGTGGATCGGGTCGGGTCGGGTCAAGAGGTTTCAGAATCTCACGGGTCGGGTCGGGTCGGGTCAATAGGCTTCAAAATCTCGCGGGTCGGGTCGGGTCGGGTCAAGAGGTTTCAAAATCTCGCGGGTCGGGTCCGGTCGGGTCAAGAGGTTTTCGAAATCTTGCGGGTCGGGTCGGGTCATGACCCACGAGATACGGGTCACTTGCGGGTCAATCCATCATGATCCGCGAGTTGTTTTCGGCTGACCCGCGGGTCAAACCCGCGGATCTGGCCCGCGGATCCGCCATTTTCAAACTTATTACAGCTGAGGGCCATTGCCGTGCAGGCGACCCGCGGGTCCGACCCGCGGATCCGTAAATATAATACAAACCTTTTCGCTTCCTGCCTCTCTCGTGCCGATGCTCCGATCATATGTCATCACAGCGTGCAGAACAATCACCAGGCAGTAACCCTAGCTACTCGTACCAAGGCATATAGCAGTGTGACGCGAATCCCGTACCGGCTGAAGCCGTAACAACAGTAGTAATATTGCGGTCATACCAGTACGAAATGCGATCGAGCGTAAAAAGGCAAGGTAGGGCAGTCGTCGTCGAAGCAGCAGCAGCAGCACTGGCAGCAGCAAGCACCAGCAGCAGACCCCGGATTCTCGCGGATCGCAGCCCCCGCTGACAGACCCACCGCCCCAGTTGTGGGCTTGCTACCGGAGGCGGCTCAGCTAGGCTGCTTGCCGGGACTGGAGACTGCACAGATAGAAGATAGATACAGCAGTAGTAGTAGTAGTAGTCGTAGTAGTAGCTAGCTCGAGAATGATCATACCAGTACGAAATGTGATCAAACGTAAAAAAGCAAGAAAGGGCAGTCGTCGTCGAAGCAGCAGCAGCAGCAGCACTGGCAGCAGCAAGTACCAGCAGCAGACCCCGGATTCTCGCGGATCGCAGCCCCTGCTGACAGACCCACCGCCCCAGTTGTGGGCTTGCTGCCGGAGGCGGCTCAGCTAGGCTGCTTGCCGGGGCTGGAGACTGCACAGATAGAAGATAGATACAGCAGTGTAGTAGTAGTAGTTGTAGTAGTAGCTAGCTCGAGAATGATCATACCAGTACGAAATAAATGTGACCAAACGTAAAAAAGCAAGAAGAAGAGCAGCCGTTGTCGAAGCAGCAGCGGCAGCAAGCAGCAGCAGCAGCAGCAGCACAGCAGCAGCAGCACCCTGGCAGCAGCAAGCACCAGCAGCAGCAGACAACGCATCCTCGCGGATCGCACCCCCTGCTCACAGATCCACCGCCCCAGTTGTGGGCTTGCTGCCGGAGGCGGCTCAGCTAGGCTGCTTGCCGGGGCCGGAGATTGCACTTGTAAATTATAACTAGCTCGCTCGTCGGGTCGCTCGTCGGGTCGACCCGGTGGTCTAACGGTACGGTCATGTCCATGCATGTGGGTTGCGGTTTCTTTCCTATTCCTCGCGCGCACACCACATGACATAATCATCAGCTGCAAACAATGCCGGTAAAAAACGCAGAGAACACGACATACTGGGAAAAGTACGAGGGACCAAGGACCAAGCAACCGACCGAGGTATACATGCTTTGACCCGTGACTTTTTTACTTTGACCCGTGAGAAATGTCACGGGTCAAGTTCACGTGACCCGCCAGACGACCCGAATCTCGCGGGTCACCCGGATTGTCGCGGGTCGGGTCGGGTCGGGTCAGGACGATTTCAAAATCTCGCGGGTCGGGTCGGGTCGGGTCAAGACATATCGAAAATCTCGCGGGTCGGGTCGGGTCGGGTCAAGATGTCTCGAAAATCTCGCGGGTCGGGTCGGGTCGGGTCAAGACGTCTCGAAAATCTCGCGGGTCGGGTCGGGTCAGCTGACCCGACCCGACCCGACCCGACCCGACCCGCGAGATTTGACCCGACCCGTGAAAAGCCCTGCTATTTTTCAAGTCGACATACTTCAAGTATCATATTTATAAAATTATTAGCCGAAAAGTGGACAAATTGTCCTGCACGGACTATACTAGAAATAGTACTGCATTGATGTAAAAAACACGTACCTGGTTAAAATATTTAAAAGGCGCGAGTGTACGCCTCTCTTATTGTTTTGACGCTTTGACCGAAGCGGCCCCTTCAATACATGGAAGTCACAGCTGACGTATTTGAAACAATTCCATTGATTTTATGAAGTAGCTCTGGCTCTGCAGCTTCGGAGCGACGGGGCGATGTACTAGGTACTCAGCTTCGAACGGAAATGCTCCCGAAATACTAACACACTTAGTACGCGGTGTGCTCAAGCGGGTGATACCATATACTAGGTAACAAAACATACGAGAAGACTGATATCTGGTTCATAAAAAAACAGCAGCCGCACTGACTGCACCATGTACTCACACCGCTGCTGCTGCTGCTTTGTGCAAAGTGAAAAACAAACAACCGCCAAACGGCCATCCGTAAAACAACGTACCTTTGGAGTAGTCTACAGTAAGTCCAGCCCTGTTTCTCGATATGGAGAAGGGCGACCGCCTGAAGATGGGCCTAGATCTCCCGTAGCCTTGTCGCTGAGGTTTAATCAACACGGGACGCGTGTGCCCATGGCTGGAGTCGCTGGACGTGCAACCCTCCTCCAGTCTGCGCCTAGCGCGGTGACCAGCTCACGGCACTGTCATAATCCTCCCCTGTCTTTTAAAGCGCCAAGTAGGAAGTGGAAACCCTTTTGGCTGGGACACTTTGGACTTAAATATAAGATCCATTTATAATAAAATTAGTGAGTAAAAAGTTACTATACTTTTTTTCATTTACTAGTTGAGGAGTTTGACGGTTTTCACTCTCCCTACTAAGCCGCTAAGCCCCAGTTCCTGCCCATGAAAGGCCTCGCCCCAGACACGCAAGATGAGACGGTGCGATTCGATATTGTTTTATCCGTACCGAGGTAGCCTGTGTTCCAAGCTCTGATTTATGTAGTAATCTCCCAACTGTTTCGTTTGCGTGGTGTGGTCACTTGTTCAAAACGCTCCGCATGCGTACAAGTCATCGGGCAAGTCATCAAGCATCTGGGCACGCTGGTCGCAGTTTGACCCATGCTGCTGGCTGCTGCCGCTGCTGGCTGCTGCCGCTGCTGGCTGCTGCTGGCTGCTGGTGGTGGTGGTGATGGTGCTGGCGGTAGTTGTGGTTGTGATGGTGGTGTTGATGGTGTTGGTGATGTTGATGATGGTATTGCTGGTGCTGCTGGCGCTGCTGCTGTTTTTTTGTCTGCTGTTGGTGCATACTTGTAGTCTATTGATGGTGCTTCAATGAGAGCAGGACCTGCCTGCTGTAGTATGTCAGCAGTAGTGCATAGTATTATCAGCACAAACACCAGTCACACCGCTGCTGCGAATGTAGATCGCGGACCAGGGCCATTGACGGCGTTCACGAGCAGTGCCTCACAGACTCGTCCTGGACGGGGAAGGAAATACTGGTAACTACTTCGTATATTACTGCTGTATCATGTCATCATGTCATTGGAAACTTTTCATATGCATACCTCGGAGAGACCACGCACGATCTACTGGATCTACAAGCAGTTTTTATTAAAATTGAAAAACGTCAGCTGTGAGTACGACCGATTGAATGGTTGAAACTGACTTTGCAAGCTGGGCTGTACATCTCATATATTTCACTAATACACAGTAGTTGCACAAAATTTACGGAAGGTCGTTCGCGCGTGTTGTATGTTTAATCCTCATGAAAGATATAGGTCGGTGACTCCCCCCTGGATGTTGTACATCTACTTTTCACTAATATACCAGGTACAGTAGTTGGGGAGTTGCACAAATTTTACGGAAGGTCGTTGCAGATCCAACAACAGGTACCAGGAGTAGTATATACGAGATCCTGCATCTGCCGTAATGATATGTTGAGCAGACATAGAGGGCACAGGTCCAACCATGGCAACTTTTTTTGCTAATCGTGCAGATCGTAAGGCTCCTTCCTACCCGGTAACATGAGATATAGACCATACAGATCTTCCCTGAAGATCTAGATCACCAATCAGGTGGGGATCGATGATCTGACCCGTAGTCAACAAATGTGTCAGGAGACGGTCAAGTCAAGGGAAAACGTCCAGCGATCAAGGGTGTCAAACCGATCGTTCCACACCAAAACCTAGTGCGAGTTTGGCGTCAGTCAAGGCAAATTATTGAAAAATTGCCGTCGGTCAAGGGCTGAAAGTGCCGTCCGTCTCCTGACAATTTTTATTGTCACACTAAAACCTAGTACTTTGGCGTCAGTCGAGATAAATTGTTGGAAACTTGCTGTCGGTCAAGGGCTGAAAGTGTCGTCCGTCTCCTGACAATTTTTCTTGTAATACTAAAACCTAGTACTTTGGCGTCAGTCAAGATAAATTATCGGAAACTTGCCGTCGGTCAAGGGCTGAAAGTGCCGTCTCCTGGCATATTTGACAAGCATTGCGTCAGGAAACTCGAAGGAGGTCCCTATTTTTTGGCGCGGGCAAAATTAGAAACTCGCTTTTTTGATCGTATTAGGGTGTTTCACGATTTCTAACCTCTGCTGGGTTGGAAAAAATGTAAAAATAGGGTTGAAACCGACGAATGTCGTACGTAACGCAAGGCCAACCAACCCACGAAAAAACTAGGACGGAGAAATACCAAATAAAAAGTACCAGGTACGATGCAAAATATACTTCTTAACCCACGTTTTCGCTGATTTTTATCGAGGATTTGGGTTGGCCCTGGGTTGAATGCGACGGTCGACGGTTTCAATACCACTGTTATGTATGTTTTCCTACCCAGCTTTCTACTGAACCAGAAGTTTGGTGCATCGCAAAACACCCTAGCAAGACGCACTGTTTTTTTTTTTTTTTGGCTGTCGCTTGTTGCTGTTGCTTCTGTCACGACCACGGTACGCTAACCACACAACACCACACACACCCAACACCCTTTGCATTTCCACATGATAGATACACCGTGCACCGTATTCTCCGCACTTTTGCGACTCAACAGGGCCGAACTAGTCTTCACCAGGCGGCCGTAGCTGGAGATGCGGACGAGGTGTTGCGCCTGCTCTCCGGCGGTGCCAACCCTAACACACAGGACGCACATTTGCAGGTGTGATATACCAGTCGGTAGAGCTGTGAGTCGGTACGATTTAAGTCGCCTGAACTAGTTTTTAGTCGGAATAATAGTTAGTCGTTTCCCGTAGGTGCCGACTATCTAACTTATTGGGTTTCCACACTTGCGGGAGGGATTGTCCATACTTACGGGATCAATCCGTTGATCTACATATCTGCATGGGATACGATTATCAAAGAGTCTCGGAATTTACGACAGCATGGCCTCAATTCTACATCGGGCTTCAACTTTTTTTTTATATCGAGCTTATGTTTATTGTCGAGTTGGTATACAGGGCTTTCCACGGGTCATGACTATCATATCACCCGGCTCGCGGGTCGGATCAGGAGATTTTTTTTAAAGCCGCAGGTCGGGTCGGGTCGGGTCGGGTCCGGTCGAGCCGGGTCGGGTCGGGTCGGGTCGGGACGGGTCGGGTCGGGTCGGGTCGGGTCGGGACGGGTCGGGTCGGGTCGGGTCGGGTCGGGACGGGTCGGGTCGGGTCGGGTCGGGTCGGGTCGGGTCGAGTTTGGGTTAGGTCCGGTGGGATCCGGTCGGGTCGGGTCAGGAGGTTTTAAAATGTGACGGGTCGGGCCGGGGTCACCCTGACCAGACCCGTTCCGCGAGCCATGATCCGACCCGTGAAAATCCCTGGATATATACGATGGCACGGTCCGTGCCACAGTAGGGAGCCGTTCTGCGGTGGGGGTTTCGCTTTTGAGCCCGAGCGTTTCTCGTTAAACGGATTCGTTACTTGATAGGGCTGCGCTTTGGCAGCCTCGATCAGTAGATATATTACTGTTAATGTGTTTGCTCTCCAATAATGTGGCGTACTGTAGATGTTGACGTTCCGATAGAAATGGAGGAATCATAAAGCAGCAGAACCTTTGCTATGACTCCCCGCCAACCATTTCCCAATTGATATTCAGTGACTGTGTCGGCAGTCGTTTTCGTCACTTTTTGGAAAAAAATAAAAACTTGGAAAATTGGCCGTGGGTGATGACGCGTCAGTCTTCTTTTTTCGGAAAATTGACCGGGAAGTTTTAGTCAGAGCATATTTTATTTCGAACAATTTTCGCAGTATATAGTCAATACCATAAGCTCGTTTGGGCTGGTCGGTGTTAACTTGACGACGAATGGTTGACGCGTGCTACGATAGAGTTATCAAGGTATACCTCTTTTTGGCGAAAACGTTTTCTGGAAGACGAGGCCCCTTGACCTAAAATCGTTGGTGTTTTTCTTTTTTGTGCAAAATGATTGTTCTTGTGTGCCCGGGCCGCGGGTTTGTTCGTCAGATTGCGCTTCCAGTTTGCTCAAATGAGGAGTAGTATTAGAAAAAAACGGTGGTTCACCTCTATCTTAGCGTCTGTGAATTGCGATTGCACCGCGTGACTTAGTGCTTTTTCCTTCAGTTTTGACAGGTTTTTTCCTTTTAAGCTTAAGACACACCCCGGGATTCCAAGCCAACCGCATCCCGAACGGGGAGCTTTTCTGTAACGTAGTAGTGGTCCATGGAGTTGTGGGCCGGGCTGTCCTTACACTTTTACTTTTTACACACGTCGGATAGATCACCTATCCCCACCTGATTGATGATCTAGGTCTTTTTCGTGGGAAGATCGGTATGGTCTATTAAATAGCTCATGTTACCGGGTGAGAGCCGTACGATCTGCTTGATCTAGCAAAGGTCTCCGGGATTGGATATGAACTATCTATGCACAGATCCTGCACAGTATATCAAAATGGAAGATACGGGATATACTATAAATGATCTATATGATCTACATGATCTACACGATCTACATGACTTACATCATTTACATGATCTACATGATCTAGACGATCTACTTTATCTAAATGATCCACATGGTCTAGATAATATATATGATATATATGATCTGCATGATCTGCATGATCTACATGGTCTATACATGATCTAGATAGATCATGATTTATCCGAGGTGGGCGGTATTATCAAATTCGGTTGTTGGGTGTTGGGTGAGATAGGGAGCTCTGCAACCGAGGAGCTCCCGACATATACTGTAGATGGTTGACCAAGGCTACCGTGGGGGTGGTGGGTCCCCTCTTTTTCACTGTTGGGTTTGACCTACCATGCTATCATACTCGCACAAGTAACTCCATACCTCACAGACGAAACGACTTTAGGCGATTAGCTTGGCGCAGCGTACCTAACCACTCCATCGCGCATTACTTTCAAAAAATGAAAACGGCACCACCCTAACTTGAGACCGCAACAAGAAAAGGAGGGTCGTTCGCGCGATGGACCCCGAGCCACGAATGAAGAGGGACCCAAAAGTGACCCCCCCCCGCTGTACCGTAGCTTTTGTCTGATCCGGGTGATCTAGATGATCTAGACGATCTAGATGATCTAGATGAGGATGTGTCCAAAATGTTCAGTTTGATCAAAATCGGTTTTTGGGCGAGATATGGAGCTCTACATCCGAGGAGCTCCAGATGTATACTGTAGATGATCTAGATGATCTAGATGATCTAGATGTTATATCATCTATGTATGATCTATATGGCCTATATGATCTATACGATCTATATGATCTGTATGATCTGTATCATCTGTATTATCTATATTATATATATGAGTTAGATGATCTAGATGATCTAGATGATCTAGATGGATGATGATCTGTCAGAGGTGTGCAATTTTTGTCGAACTCGGTTGTTGGGTGAGATATGGAGCTCGTCAACCGCGGAGCTGCAGACCATTTGGGTGCTATGATGCACGTATCGTGGTACGCCTCAAGGAGACAAGTGCTACGACAGAGATATTAAGGTATACCACTTTCGGGCTATTTTTCTTTCTTGATGACGGGTCTCCTTAACCTTGCCGTAACCTTGCCTTAACCCGCAATCGTTGGATTTTTTTTTTATTTTTTTGCAGTGTGTTTTTTATTTTATCGTGTAACTAGGCCATGGGATTGCTCACCGGGTTACACGTTCGTTATGATAAAAAATCTCTTTTTCCTCGGAGGGGTATAGCCTCAGAGGGGTATAGAGAAGGAGGGTATGTCGGTCTTTGGAATGAAATGCGAAGGGTGGCAAAAGGCTGCTCAGAAGGCCGGCAGATGGTTTCGACGGATAGAGGACGGAGCCGAGTTGTTCATGCGGAAATGACATAAGACGGAGAGACGCAGAGACGCAGAGATGCAGAGCAACACGCAAAGGCCGCGGCAGCGCCATCCACCGTCGGCATCTCTAAGCGGCCGGGGGGAGGGGGAGGGGGGGGCGGGGAGGGGGAGGGGGGGGGGGGGGGCAGGGGGGGGCGTCGTGCCCAAGAGACTGAAGTCTGGATCTGTCCATCATCGTCTTGAAATTCGTGGGCCTTCCAATGGCCGTCACAAGGTAGAGTAAGGCCGCCCTGACTTCTTCGCCATGTTGCGTTCTCTCCCCAGTGCCATTGATGATGCACTTGATACCCTCTATGAGCCCAATGCCGTCTTTAGTCTGTTCCTAGGGTCTGCTAGTATGACATTTTTTTTCTCTTTTCCTTTCCTTGATTCTTCTTCTTGTCTTATTTTTTCTTGCTTGTCTTGTCTTTTCTTTTATTTCCTTTCCTTTTTCGCTTTCTTCTCTTTTCTTTCCTTTCCTTTCTCTTCTTTTATTTTCTTTGTTCTTTTTTCCAATTGACTTGCGTCTGACGTGCGTATGCGTCGTGATAGGTAGTACGTGTAATATATACGTGGTAGTCCTTGCTGGGTGGCAAGCAGTATAGTCGATTTCTCCAGCCGCGAGTAGTGAGACGTATGCACCAGTATGGGCCTGGCACATCGTAGGCTGACTCCCGATTTCACTTTTTATATGTTTCTGGCGGAGGCATGAATTGCGTCAGCTGTGATATATGCGTGTACCACCTTTGGTTTGTTTGTGTTTTTTCCCTGGGGGTATTCCTCAGCTCCAGAGTAACTGGAGCCTGTCCTGTGACCACGGACTTGATTATGCGAGTTAATGTGGGAACAACAACAACAACAACAACAATAACGACGACGACAACCACGACCACAACCACAACCACAACCACAACCACAACCACAACCGCAACAACAAGCGGTGGACAAGGAGGCGTTGTGGCGTAGTGCAGACCTTGGCGTGTTGTCTATGTTGTCACCCTCGCACCTCATTCCGCCCAACCATAACGCTGCTGCCGTTTTTTTTTTTTTCGTCACGCTTCAAGACGCCTG